>CAJQZM010036157.1:124842-168707 GCA_907164665.1 Colias nastes
AAAACTCAAGGTCAGGCCTAAAAAATGTAACATTTCAATGGATCAACATGTCATTATGCGTTCGATAATATGCTGGGCTGTTGATTGATTCTCCCATACACAAGGTATGCAATTGCGGAAAAGAACACATAGAAAAGAGAGATCATTGAAATGCCTGACTATAATGTTCATAATAAGTACTCTACATAGGTACATAATATATCAGTACTAATACCACATGAGTAGATAAACTAATACATGCTAATACTTCTTTTACTCAAAGATAATGTGTTAATTCCTTGATTGCGTTAGCGCTAGCGTGATTGTGTGTGTGACGTGTGTGTGTGTGTATAATATGTGTAATAATATCTATTTATTAATTATTTCTTATCCTTCATATATTTTATAAAGAATCTAGCATCTTGAACAAGAAAACAGCTTCCTGGAAGCGTGTTGAACTAATTTATCTGTAATTAGCGTAAATTAATTACACGACTCTTCGAAGTATGCGATATCTACAATAGTGTTTGTTCATCAAACAATGCTTTGCATTGAATGTGCATACAGTATTGATGTAACTATTACATAGATGTAAGCATAATATTATATTGGCTGAATATATCAATGAATATCTTATTGAAAATTAGTTGGATATAAGTTCTTTATTAGTATGTTGTTCTACGATCCTAATTGTTTTCAAACAAAGTATGGAAACTTTCTCTCTACACTCTATCTTAAAGCGTATGAATTTTAACGTTAAAAACTTACGTACTAATTTATAAAACACAAGCACAAAGAAACAAAAATATAGCAATATTTTCTCTACTTATGTTTATTCAAAACACGAAAGCAACTACTTAACCAAACGCTATTGTAAAATCTTAAGTAGGGATCGAAAATAAGCTGAACATTATACAATTTTACATATCTAACATTTTCAAACCCTTTCCCCTACCATGATCTTGACATATTTCACTCGATCGAGAAAGGTATGCTTTGCATCTTAAACGAATTCACAACAGAATATTCTCAACTCGAAGCATGCATTCATTATATTACATAGGTAATATTTAATTCTTTACTATTTGTTTTTTATTATGTGCTTTGTAGGTTTTAAGTTACCTACCTATCATCGAGATCTAATTTTGTATTACTAAAGGATGATGCACATTTTGATACACCAAATAGTAATCGCCTTATGCGAGTAAATAAATTATAAAAGTATTTACCTAATTAAGAAACAAGGGTGTAATCTCTACAAGTACTCACAAAGATGAACTCATTTAATTTAAAAAATCTATACAATCTACAATAGCATCCAGATTTAATTCTCTACGGATATGGGGCATTTCTTATCGTCATTTTTATGAAGTCTGAACAAAAACATTAATTGACGTTTATAAAAACGACCCGTAAATAACTTTTCCTTACCTAAGACCTCAAACAAAATAAAACGCACACTCAACTCGAACGTATTTCGCTCGAGAACCCCTAGTAGTAGCTTCAGTTTCTCCTGCGCAGAACAGAAACTGTTATTTATTGAAAGTCATGAATACAAAGCAGAGTCGACTCGTACTTTTTACTTTCCTTTTTGTTTTATTGTTTGTTTGTTTACGCTTTGCAAGGGGAAAAGAATTTCTTTATTGAATACGAAAGTTACAAAGCCGCGAACATAATTTTTGAGAAGAAAATGTACGTTTATGTATAAATCGATTGTTGCCTGTATTTTTACGTTGTTATTCTAATGTATTGGTTTATTATAAAATACCTGAATAATAAGTTTCGGAATCTACAATGTATTTTTGACTATGTATAAAAGTACGAGGTATTTTTCAAAAATAAATGAGAGTTTGTTTGTGTTTAAGCCTTACGGTATGGATAAATTCATGTTTTTGTTTGTTTTGCTATTGATTAGCTTGATGGTTGCTATTATTTTAATAATAGCTATATAAATTAGCTTATTCGATAGCTTTTCCTTATATATGTTGAATGTACTAAACGGTAATAATTTTTTCTACCCTTTTCTCCTCACTGAAATCTTCAAAAACGCTAACTTTTTACATTTTACCTCCGAAAAGGCGTTAGTGTCTTATAATTTTCGTTACGACCGAGAGAATTGGCAACTGCAAACTGGCTCCACATCTCACGGCTCTAACTGATTTATCTCCTTTCTTATTGCCTCCAATATACGCAATCTAGTTATTTCAGAACATCGCTATATATTTGATCTTCATTTGTAGTTTAATCGAATTTTGTAAGGTGGTCTTACCGTTGTTAAATCGGAGAGGATATATTTTTATGATAGATAATAATTACGGAATTGTTCAGGAATCTCTATCTAAAATCTATATTACTTTTAAATATAAATTATTATGGACTGTAAGGTATAAAAATTTAGTAATTAAATTATTTTTCACAATGCAGTCTTATCTAGTAACCCTACAGTAGTCGCGTATCTAAAAGTGACGTGTGAGGTCGCATGATCTACAAGGGTATACCAATTTTAAAACAAGAAAAAGTACACAAATGAATTAAAAAGTCTATTTATTTATAAATCTTCATTACTATATATTTTCTATTTAAAATAATCAACAAAACATACAGCCATATCGTTTATGATTAGAAAAAACAACTACAACAAAAAATACCTCTTTTTCAGTCGTAATATCACATGGCATTTGCGTGGCATTCGCCCATGCAATTCATTTGCGTGGCATTTGTTGGTTGATGGATGTTTGTTACCCTATCACGCAAAAAAAAACTGAATCGAATACTTGGCAGCAGTTATTTAGGTACCTAATTGAATAACTACAGCTATAAAAAAAACTTTTAGCGCTTTTAATCGTAGTTTCATTCGCACAACCGCGCGGTTTCAATTAAAAATCAAATAAATCCCCTCTAAAGACGTTAAAATCTTCATTAAACAGATTATTATCATCGTAATTCAGTAAATAACATTTTCCAATATTTTATTCAGATCCGGACCTTGACCCTTGCTGAGTTACTGATAAATTATGTAAAGCGATGAACGGTCGGAAGCAAAAATTGTAATAGATTTTCACTCAAATGTTTTATGCCGAAATTCGTAAATTTTTGTACAATTTAGCGAAAACAAAATGTTCAAATTATTTTACGAATTAAAAGGTTAATAACGAAGGAATAACGATGCGACAATGTATAGATTATCTTTAATAGATTACACTGAAATTAAGAAATTACTATATTATTATTATGTACCTATCTGTGTGTATAAGGGATTTTCAGTTCCCTTTTTCAAGAAATCATAATAGCAGATATATATGTTTTATACATACCACTTTTATAATTCAGAAAATCGAATAATAATCTTATTTTATTTGAATAGGTATTAACTACGAGAAAGTATTAATTGCATTCCTATATTTTTCTTAAAAGTCATAGAGTTGTTGTAATTTTTTATGCTTAAGGGGCTGACAACACCAAATTGAAGTTATTTGAGCAGTTTTTTAAGAAAAGATATTTATTCTAGCCCATCAAAAAAAATATATGTTAATATTCATCATATTTCGAAGACCGTGGACGGACTTGATACATAATTGGACGAAATCGGCTCGATAGAAAATAATTGCAAATATTGGTCATTCATCATTATTTTTTTGACGTACGACGTATCATCATTAACGATTCTATGTCTTTATTTTTTTGACGTACGGCAATTTAAAACACGAAGTCAACATATTCATACCTGAAACTCTAGAGTCATATTTCGCATATGACCCACACTTTTCCTTAAATCACATATTTTCTTATTATTTTCTTCTACGACCTGGCCCCGCCAAGTAACAGTGATATTGCGCTCTCGTTTGCGCACACTGTCCAATTGTATGGGAGTAAAGGAGAGCGCAATCACTGTTAAATTTGGTCTTGTCTGCCCCTTAACCATTTTGACGTCAGAGCGGAACGTAGTGTTATATTATCTGTGGCGAAATACACCACATACATCCACACATTCGGATTTGTAATTAAAGTACGTTTTCCACTAAATTTTATTAACATACACTTACAAATAAAACACTTCTAATTTTTACCCTACAGTAGTCGCGTATCTAAAAGTGACGTGTGAGGTCTACAAGGGTATACCATTTTTAAAACAAGAAAAAGTACACAAAGAAATTAAAAAGTCTGTTTATTTATTTATAAATCTTCATTACTATATATTTTCTATTTAAAATAATTAACAAAACATACAACCATATCTTTTTTGATTAGAAAAAACCACTACAACAAAAAATACCTCTTTTTCAGTCGTAATATCACATGGCATTTGCATGGCATTTGCATGGCATTTGCGTGGCATTTGCGTGGCACTTGCGTGGCACTTGCGTGGCACTTGCGTGGCACTTGCATGGCACTTGCATGGCACATCTTCTTTACTATCTGAACTTGACTAGTCACCACCAAGATCATCACGACAATGGTCTTCGGCCAACCAAGCCTCGATCAGTCTCTTTCGTCTGTTGTCCATAATTATCTAAATAACTTTGTTTTTACCTGCAAATATAAATAAATACATTATAAAATTAATAATTCATAACATTATTTTTAAAATCATAATAATTTGTAAAAAAATAAATGAAACAGTCACAGCAAAAAACTTACGTAGTTGGTCGCGTAGCATACGTACGTAGACCGCGAAGTTTGCAGCGCTCCTGTTGCACAACCACGCGCACCCAACTCTCCGCGCTGCACTGAGTACATGCGGCAATTATTCAACTTAGATTACACAAAGGATGAAATAACTGGAGCTATTAGATTTTTAGAAATTTGCAATTTTGTATCACTGGATTACACGTGTAGACCACGCGACTACTGTAGGGTAAATAACAATATTATAACCGTTTGAATCGAGATTTTCCCACTATATTCGAGGAGCTTCGATAAAATGGGACTTTACAAGATCAAACGAACTGAGGCACTTCCATCGAACGGTCACCGTGAATTTGAAGATTCTTTGTGTATTTTATATCATCTCTATGTGAGATAATGTTATTTACTTGGCTACGATTTCGTAGAACGCTTTGGCGCATTTTTCACAATTTCGAAGATTTGGACTCCATAAGTAGCTCATATGTATCAACAATATGCTTTCTTTTTTATAAAAAATTACAATTAAAAAAACTTAATATGTGCTTCAAGCAAAAACTATATCGACTTAATGTAACGCTGAAAAGTGTGTTCGCTTGAACGCGCTAATCTCGAGAACTACTGGTTCGATTTGAAAAACTCTTTCCGTGTTAGATAGCCCATATTTTATCGAATAAGGCTATTAGCTATATATGTATCATTAAACTAATGCAAATGAGCAATGCGTGTAAAACCGTGAGGCACAGCTAGTGATGTCACAAAACTAAAAATATTGCAAATCCACATTTTATAATCCTGCATAATTAGTTATAGTTCTACCATTTCTGTAAAGATAAAGTATTTAACAGTTTTTCTCGACGCAACTTAAATAATACTTAGCTAGATAATTTGCTTTAAAATATCTCCTTTCTGCCTTATTATTTTCCGAGCGTACTTTTTCCAAGATTTATCTCGAGTATAGTTAAAGGATATAAAAGAAATTTTCTTTGCTTAGTTTCAACCCTTTGTCTTATTTGTTTGAAATTATCTGCTTTATTTATTATCCATTTACTGCAGTCTGAAACACTATGTTTTCTTTTGATGCTGTGGATCCTTACTGTTACTAATTTTACTATGATTAATATTGGAAAAAGTTAGCAGTGTTTAACGCTGCAATTAAGTATATATTTAACACTATTCATAAAACAACATCTAATGTAGGTTTTCAAGTAATAAATAAGCGAATTTGAATTAATATGCTTTTTGTTGTGTCAAAATCGACCTTACTTTTATTTAAAAACTACAGCAACATTAATAAATATATAGCTACTTATATGTTTTATATATGTAATTTAAAAACATCTAATTAGTAGTTGGATTTAGGTCAAATTTAATACCATTTAGGTATTTTATATTAGGTATAATACTATTTATGTTATTACATTTGACCTAAATCCAACCCGGGAACCCGGGCTAGTTTTCTATAACCATACCATCCCTAAATTATTATGATAACCTAATAAGTCGTTGTCTCTGCAGCAGCCTTAAAGCCTAACTCCCAAAGCTACGGACAAGTTAGTTTAACTTGGATGGGTAATTAAGACAGGAATACTGTAATAATGAAGATCGGCGTAACATTTATATCTGAAGGAATAGTTGCTTTCTTTCATTTCTGGCAGCACGTACATATTATGTTAGTATTGTACTTATTCTAGTGTGTAAAACTACGTGTAGGTATTTATTTAATAAATTATGTAAATTATTAAGGACTCTTACTCCACATAAATCGGAAGTAAAATTATTAAAGTACCTGTAATGTAAATGACTTTGAATCTGTCAGGAGTTTTGGAAAGCAAATAATGGAAACAAGACTTTTTATCATTATTAATAATAACTGTATGTCACAATTTAGATTAGAACTTATGTACATAATATAATTATGATTGAATTCCCATCCATGCGTACATATGAAAACCTTGACTAAATATCAAGCCTTTTTCCAAAAAAAAGTATTTGTACATCCCTTTGAAACTCATTAGACTTAAAAAGCGAAACGAGTTAAAATTTCGGAAGAACCTTTTAAAGACTTCCTACGTGACTAGAGATAAGGGCGTCTACAAACGTTTGTAGAATAAATAACGAACGTGGTTATTTTATAAAAGAATACAGAGTTGGATCGATTTTAGTATAATATGTAAGCTGCTGTACATTAAAGCTTACCCTTTAAGCTCTTTCTCTCGCTTCATCTATTAACAGACATCCCTAACTGTACAAAACTATGATTGCAAACACCTCTTCCCTAACGAGATATGTGAAATCATAGTGCAAATTGGTGCTTATTGTAAAGAAAACTATTTTTTCATCAGTTCTTGTAATATGACCGTAATCTCTCGTTATTATTCAGAGTTGTATTATTTCAAGAATTACGTAACTAATACATTTTTATCTTATAAAATGAAAAGCACGGTATAAACGACGTAAAATACAAAGTTCCAATTAAATTTGCCCTTTAGCCAAATATCAAGAACAAACGTAATATAGCTTTCGTTACCAGGAGAGCAGAAAGTTAAAGAGCCAAGATAAATGATGTTCGTACGTATCGCTATCAGTGAATGAATCTCCAGAACTTGCCCGATACTCGTAAATCTAAAACTTCCAATCGCACAGTACCGTAACAGAAGTTTACAGGTAACTTATTTTCTTACATTTTTATATCTTCCAAGTTAACCCGCTTCATAGTGTTACCCTTTTTCCTTAACTGGTTGTAAAAGAGAATATTTGGTGCACTTTTATAGGTGTGTATATGGGTCGCAGCTCATATAGTGTTACATCTGTTACTTGTCACATCTGTATAAAATATAATGTTAGACCCGGAATAAGGTATGCATTTGTTATAATTAAGCAGGAATTCTTAATAAATATAAAACAATCAAAGCAAAGGGAATATTAAATAATTATTTATTTTCACACAAGACTCATTACTGTATTTAAAAGAAAACTGTACCAAATGCAAGATATAAGATCGTTTCAAACGCCTCTCGAAAAATAAAACTTGAAAATACTATTCAACGAAATAACTGAATCAAATAATAGCATAGAATCAAAAACACAAATTCGCTTGCACAAGTTTAGCATTACAAATGTTATCGAGTATAAAGGGAAACTTACTTGAGCAAAAAGTAAGAAAATTCGGAAATCCAGTCGGTTTCAAACGCGAAAAACATAAATCGTCTCAAGTCCGCTAATAGGGTTTCGCGCTTATCCATATAAATCCGGAATTTATGCGGACTTGGGGGCAGGGGGGGTGAAGTAAGAGGGGAGGGGGAGTTCCGAGATTTGTCTTCAAATGAAAAGATGTTAATGTGAATAGTTCTACGAAAAGCACGAAGTTTTATCGCAGCCAGTAAACATGATTCCTATGTTTGCAGTTTTATGCAAATTTGAGCTTTGTGTACATACGTGTGTGGTTCTTTTTAATGGTTGACAATAAACTTGGTACTACAGTACGTATTTGATATATGATCTCCATCCTGGAATGTTAAAAATTTCGTTGAAACTACAACTAGAATAAGGACAATACAATTTTAAATTGCTAACTTCATCGTATATATAAAGTTGAATGAAATTAATCTCTGAAAGAAAATTCACATAAAAATTTTATAACATTATAAAGGTAAGTACTTAGGTACAACTTTTCAAAAATGATTTAACGAATATTACTCAAGCGTGATCTTGATAAGCCTCAGCAGTACATGGTTATGCTCACTGCTCCAACTAAAGCTCTTTACCAACTTCGCCAATATATAGGTAAACATGTATTGGAAACAGGGCATGCACTGTGGTTATGACGTCACAGTGACCCAGTTCAGAACACGGCCACAATCGTGTATGCGCGATCGGTTACAAGCCTGTATTAATTATATTTTTGTATCAAGATACTTAACTTTATTTACATGTGTATAATTTTGAGGATGAAAATATAGAACTAGTTTGCTTTTTTTATAAAGTATTGATTTGTTTATTTAACTCATCAATATGCACTGGTGCAACTAAGGGTGCTTTTCCACCAATAATGTGCGAAGATGTGTAGCGACTAGCGAGGAATATGTTTGGAAAACCAATCATATCGCTTCACTAGCTGCTCCGCGCGGTTTCACCCCCGTGGCTCCACTCCTGTTGGTCGTAGAGTTATGATATATACCCTATAGCCTTCCTCGATAAATGAGCTATCTAAAGGTGCGTATAAATTAAGCGCGGCAGCCGCGCGAGCCAATGTTCGACCAGAGTTGACGTTCATTTGCTGCGCGAGCCAATATGTAGATATATTTTAAGTTGAACGTAGTTGCTGCGCGCGGCAGGCGATCCATCACGAACATCTCTTCTGTAGGACGCCAAAAGTGTAGTCATTTTCTTTTTCAAGTCAGGAATAGGTATATCTATTTTTTACTGATTTCTACCCACGCATCATACCTCACCGATTTATTGTGGTATTGGGAGGAAATTTTACGTATATATATATAGTTGTCCATTTTTACGTATACGCCGAATCACCAAAACTACAAACCGTCCACACGGCGCGCGAGCGAACGCCTGAAGCTCCTTTGATGCGGTCTCAAAAACCGACAGCGAGCGGATCGCCCCGCGGCACGTTCGAGCGCGGCAATGTTCGCGTCGCCGCGCGCGGCGATCCCGTCTACATAGTGCGCGGCCGCCGCGCGCGTCAATGTTCGATGGTTTGCCGCGCTTAATCTATACGCGGCTTAACACCGAAAGAATTTTTTAAATCGGACCAGTAGTTCCAGAGATTAGCGCGTTCAAACAAACAAACTCTTCAGCTTTATAATATTAGTATAGATTTAGTTTGAATTGTGAAGCGTTTAGCGTTTGAATCGATACTATTCTAATTTAATAACGTTATCTAAGAGAAGATGATTAATTAATGTTGTATGACTACATAATATGAATCTCCAGAATTTCTTCACTTTTATAATATAACGAAATAGAAACTTTAATATACAAACTGGAATAAACTCACTCTCATCAATTTTTCCTCACATTTTAACCTTATTTACATCCGTTTGATGCTACGAAAATATCCTTATAATATCAAGAAAATTATGATAAAAATTTAAATAAAAATAATTAACATAAATATAAATTATCTTTTTATGAAATGCACTATGCAGTCGTAATATCAAAATTATCATAATTCGAATCAAGATATTTCGAGCGTAAATACTTAGGCCCAGATTCACAGTCGTGACTTTACTTTACCGCAAAAGAGTCTTCACAAAGTAAACTTTGTATGACCGAAGTTTACTTTCAACATATTTAATTTCAGAGACAATTGCTTGACTTTCCTTAGAAAAGTACGGCCCCAAAGTAAAGTACAGGGAAAGACGTGTGACTGTTACATTATACCTACGCATAATTTATGTTTTTGAGAACATATAATTGAATTAAGTTATATTTCCATATATAATAATAACATTATTATTTTATATCAAAAATTAATTGATTAGAAAAAAACACAATGTAGGTATTACGTGGATTTGCAATAATAATTGTCAGTCAGGTAGCAGTTTCAAATCCGTTATAACAAGCCAGGGTCGGGAAGATTGTTGTAGAAATATCAAAAACCGGTAGCCACAGCAAAATTCGTCAGAAAAATATTATAATGTTATAAGACAAACGAAGCAATGCAACGATCAACAAATCAACAAAAAAATGTCACTCAAATCGACATGACGTTTCGAGCTATAACCCAACCATATTAAAATGCGTTTCTGTTCTAGGAAATTAGTTTAAAATGAAGGCCTACATGATTTATACGCATAGTCATGTAAAGTTTACTTTGAGACCAAAGTCATGATTATCGACTCCTTAGCCTTTACTAAGTAAAGTATAGTTTTCGGAAAGTAAAGATGAGCTTGACACGACTAAGAAATATATTTTTCTGTGAAAGTAGATCTTTCCATCAAAGTAAAGTTAAAGTGCGATCTGTGAATCTCGGCCTTAGACTGTGATTTCGGAAGGCCCTTATTACTTCTAACAATTTACGAATAATGTCAATTCATCATGAAAGAACAATTAACGAAATAGAAGTTCATAAGAAAGCTATCCATTATTTATTCTTCTTTTATAGGAGTTTTCCTAAATAAATCAGACATATTATTAGTCTCTTATACAACGAGTAATACTGCGTATCTTTAACGAAATACTTAGAGCATCTAGGAATTAAAGGGGAGTCTCCCCGTGACCACGCTCGCTGTAAAGTGTTCGAAACGTCGGGAAAATAATATAATGAATAAATCGCGTTTAAAATCCGTTAAAAATTCTTTAATTTATAAATGTATAATACTCGCGTAAAATCAAACACTAGAAAATACTACTTAGAGCATCGTTTGACGTACAATCGCTACTCATTTAAATACTTATTTTAAACATCTATGAAACACTACGCAATGGATTTTTGATTCTCGTGGAAGGTTTTAGTATATAATTTACTAGCTGTGCCCTACGGTTTTACCCGCATTGCTCCACTCCTGTTGGTCTTAGCCTTCATCGGTGAATGGGCTAACCAACCTAATAATAGACGGGCATTTCTCCGCAACTCGACGTCAAGCGCCTATTTTGCGTGAGAGAGGGAGGTGGGGGAAACCAGCTAATACTAAAACCACCCGAGCTCCTCCATGAAGCCAAGCAGCTTGTGAGGGCTGCCAAAGGCTTCGGGGAGGGACCCAGGAGACCCCAGGTGTCTTGCCCTGTACTCCGCAACCCCCTTACATTCCATGATGACGTGGGCTGCCGTTTCCTCGGTCGCCATGCATGCTCTGCATAGCGGACTGTCTGTGATCCCTAGATTGAAGAGATGTTTGTTAAAGGGGCCGTGCCCTGTGAGGGTCCCTGTTATTACACGTAGTTGTACTCTACGTAGGTTGAGAAGCCGACGTGCAAGTCTCGAGTCAATGTCCGGTAGGGCTTCTCTGGCTTGCTTGCAGTCAGATCTGCTTGACCATTCTGCTCTCTGAGCAGTGCTAGTGAGCTGGGTAATCATCATCCGGGTCCAGCTAGCAGGTAGCGGTATAATGGGAAAAGGTCCCATGACCGGTGTTTCAGATGCCCTTCTGGCTAGTATATCAGCAGCATCGTTTCCACGTGATTTACTGTGTCCTTTTATCCATTGTAATACTAGGGAATTTCCCAGGTCACATACCTTAGTTAGGGCTAAGTGACACTCAAGGGTCAACCCTGAAGTGATTTCATGGCTTTTGATTGCCATGAGTGCTGCTTTGAAAAAAAAAAAAAATATTTGAGAACCATCAAATCAAAACATTTTATCCTTGTTATCTCTGTAAGCTACCACAATCGAGAGTTTCGTACAGGAAATTATTGGGCGTCTCATCAAAATAAAGCTACTCACGGAAAATTAGCTTGATAGTAATCAAGTGCAAAAATGGGCGATGGATCCTGAACTACACGCGCTATGCTAGTATGAAATAAAACGAACTTATAAGTTATACAGAAAGCAGTAGCAAATGCCATATGTTTGCAAATAGCTCAACTGCCACTTTAGCACGTAGCCAGTACTTGGTCTAATGCAGTAATTCGTGCGGACAGACCGCAAGACACGCATTATGTATTGTACTTCGTTATTATGTAATGTTTGAACTGGCTTTTGTTTGCGGATCTGTCTGTATTTGAATAGTAACATGTAGTTTTTGGTGACTCAGTTATGTAAGAAGTCAAATCTAACAAAAAGATAGTTATGCAGGTATATAATATATACTAGCTGTTCCCCGCGGTTTCACCCGCATTGCTCCGCTCCTGTTGGTCTTAGCGTGATGATACATAGCCTATAACCTTCCTCGATAAATGGGCTATCTAACACCGAAAGAATTTTTCAGATCGGACCAGTAGTTTCTGAGATTAGCGCGTTCAAACAAACAAACAAACAAACTCTTCAGCTTTATAATATTAGTATAGATTAGGGGAAAAACTCAAATTCAATTTACCATTTCATATACATTAATATTTGCATACATATTTTTAGAATCAAGCTCTGTTTTCCTTTTTCATCGTCACGAATATTTTTAATATAAAATTTTCGGCATTGGACTGGATAATGCCGAAAAATGTGTTATTTACTTTCTAAAGGAAGAATCAAAAATACTTCTGTGACTTGTGTGTTAAAATAAAAAAAAAACACACATTCCCATAGAAATTTTGCAAAAACAACAGAATAGGGTTAACATAACTAGCCTTTTGTTGCCAAGCGGAATTCATCTAATGAAATACAAACTTTTAGGCGCTGACTATACACTATTCGGATATTATTGCTAGGTACGGAACCCTATACTAACATTTGTTAGGTAAATTACAACTGGCATATTGATCCTGTTTTTTGTGCACATAGAAACAGTAATATTCTTATTGAAATAGAAATTTTAATCAATAAATATTTTGCATGTCACATATCTTTCTTTGAAGATACATAAAATTAAAATAAACTTGCTGATTAAGATATTGCTCATTAGAAAAACAACATTAGATACTTATTAAAATGAAAATACATTATTAACAAAAATTTCCAATTTTTTCACATATCTTAGTATATTATATTTGATCATTATGTCCGTAGATTTTCAATGCATTTTAACAACGTACAAATGTCAAATAGTTGTACCATAAAGAATTCTCTAAAATCGAGATGTCCTCAGAAAACAGGGGCGCAGGTGTTACCCTGACATATCGTCGCATTTTCAACTTTTATTCGAACCTGAATAATAAGAATATATTACTATTCCCTGATTTTAAAGCTGGAATACTCTTAGAATATATCTAGAATTGTTTGCAAACATACTATGTGTATAGAAATAAAATATATCGTCTTTAGCTTTGAATTTAAATATCGTATTGAACACGATTTGTGGAAGGCACGATTGTAGATTTAGCTACATTCTGCCAATTTTAATGGATTTATGATTATGCATGGTATGAAAAGCTGGGAGAATTATTATGCATCATCGTTTTTTTTTTGTTTAAAACTTATTTCATCTCTGTATCTTATGGCATGCCTGGAAGGGTAATTCATAATATTATTGATGAGGCCGGCACTGCACTCATTTCTTTGTCAAAATCCGCACAATAAAACATTAAACGCAAATAAATGTACAAAGGATCGTAGGCGCTACTTTTCGCAATTGGTTATAGCATCTTAGTATGAGGAAACTTTGAATAACCAATCATATTAAATGTATCGACTCATTTGTAGTTTGAAGTTAGACAATTATCTCGTCGCCATTAGACCTTATGATTATGATAAATTTAACTATAGATAGGTACAATATTATATAAGGATACTAGCTGTCCCGACAAACGTTGTTCTGCCTTACTCTAATCACTTAGGGGTATGAAAAATCGATATTGGCCGATTCTCAGACTTACCCGATATGCACAAAAAATTTCATGAGAATCGGTCCAGCCGTTTTGGAGGAGTATGGTAACTAACATTGTGACACGGGAATTTTATATATAAGATTGGAAGAGTATTTCATTCTTTCATTTATGCCCTTTGGCGGATTTGGTTATAGCAGTATTTAATATCTATACCACCATATGATAATAAAATATTGAAATAAAACACTTTACACGCACATTTAGGTAGTCATCAATTAAATAACTATGAGTAATTGATACAATCTGGCTGCTTTTCATAACGTTCACATGATATTATTTTGTTGATATTTTCGTCAGTAATGACTACTACACTAGTCTAACTTTGATTTATTACCTGATATGAATCATGGTTCAATACACGCTTGATGGTTCGAAATTATTTGATTTTTTAAATGTATGTTAACACATAGAACGGGAGCATTTCGAGAATTTAATTTTGAAGTGAAACTTTAGGCGCGTTGACAATAAAATTTAAAGGTCGCGTCATGTCAATACCGTCGACCAGATCTGTGGTCGATACCGTCACATCATGAAGTAAGGCGAGGATTTTGGCATCGTTGAATCTTGCCAAAAAAGTTTCTCTTCTTACACGCGCTCTCTTTATATTATCACAATATACAGATACATACAGTAAGGAAACTTCATACAAAATGTTCGAAATATCTCCCCCCCCCATCAAGCGTGTTTTCGAGGGTATTGAGGGGGATCGATAGTAGCGGGTGACACATCCACAGATTTTGAATATAGTATGGAAAAAAGTTTAAAGTGATGTCATTTCACATTAAATAAATATCGATTGTTTTAGTTTGTAGCCCTTTCAATAAATATATTTGTAAATACCGTATCTGACTACGAGTTAAAAAGAGACTATTTTTTAATTTCTATAGATATGGCAGTATGAGTTTTAAATTATGTTGACATATTTTCTACCAAAATGATAGATAGCTACAAATAGTACCTATTAGGAGTCCAGTCTGTTTAAAGATCGCATCTATTTTTTACGCAATCTAGAAGAGCACGAAAATCTAAAAAAATGGAAACCTTAAAAAAATCTTGTTTAAATTTATGTGCATAATTACTTACGTAAATATTAGGGAAGAAAAAGATAGATATTATAATTATTGTATTTTTATCGATACGTGGCGTCTCCACTTTGTCAAGCACTAAGCCTGTCAAACTATTTTCTTTTTCTTCCTAAAACAAAAAGGTAGAGGTTCTATGCTCGTATAAAAATAATTTTAATTTATTTTTGCATGTTTTGTGTTTTTTAATTTATATAATTTAATTTATCGTTTTAAAAATAATTTAAGTAGTAGGTATACCTACATACAAGTATTGTAAATTCTGGTTTAAAATAATTATTGAATATATTATGTATAATACAAATATCAAGCATTATAAATAATTTAGGTACATTAAATAGCCTTCGGCGTCCATAACAAAACAAGATTTCGAAATATAGCACTGATAAAAACGTATTTACTTTTACAAGCTGTATTAATTCGGATTGTTTCTTCTTGTAAATTCATATTTAGGCTACACCATTTTTGTATTTTAACGGGTTTTAGTCTCAAAATTACCACAAAAGCAACTGTGAAAAAAAGCAAACAGAAATATACAGGCCGAATTGATAACCTCCTCCTTTATTTTTGAAGTCGGTTAAATATCAAAAAGGTAACAGCCCTATAGCTATACGTCATAATTTCATCGCAGGGGCTTAGTTTCCTAACTGTATGTACGTAGTATATATCTGTCAACTGTGATATTATTTTGTGTTGGGATCTTCATTTAATTTCTCCTTCTTCATTTAATCTTAAAGCATTATAAATTTTGGAATCTTAAAACTTATCGTGCAAGATGTTCGTAAGCTCCCAGCTTATATGCATCGAAATACAATTAAAATATTATCAGCAACGCGTGCACAATTCTAGCTATAATTCACATGACCATTTCGATTATAATCGCTTAATCAAATCCCATCGTGTAAACGCCCTAACGTCCCAACCACGTCACGGAATCGTGCGTGACCTGACCTTTTTGTTTTTTGAGGACTTAGAGAATAATGTATTTATTTACTTCGTATTAAGAAGGGCTTAAGGGCTATTATCGCTTAAATAAAGTTAACCGCAATGCGGGGCTATTACGAACTATGAGTGAGTGAGAAGCCAAAAATCAAGTCGACTAATAATCCTGAAACGATTAGAAAAAAGGTATTAGTGTATAATTTGAATCGAATATACCTGCGGCAGTTTGTCGTGACGTAAGAATTATTTTTATACATAACGTTACTCGTGTTACGAATAAAGTTTCAGACATCAATTATTCAAATTGCTATTTTCATATAGGTACATATATGAATAAATTAATGCATAACTCCTACGCAAGTAACTCAGTAAAACTAACTATGTACCTATTGTTCTATTAAGCTTGTTTCTTACATACAGATTACAGGCAAGCGGGACAAAAGTCCCGCTTGCCTGTAATCTATACAATATCATGCTTTGTATAGGTATATGTATATAATATATAAAGACATAGATATATGTAGTTCAATATCTATGTTAGGTGTGTTAGAATCGGTTTAAAGCACCAAACCCAACTCTTAATATTATTAATTTTTGAGTCGTGCCGATTCAAAAATCAAATCAAAATCAAAAATATTTATTCAGTAACAAATATGTTTACAATTTTATCAGTCATTGAGACATCCTTTTAAGCATTTAAATGCTTGTGTTAGAAAATCTCGCTCTTCCGAGAGTACATTACCATTTATTGTTACACGAATAACATTTTCCACAATAAAGTACAAAGTGATATAAAGATAAATATGTAAAAACTATTCAGATATACTATAAGGAACAGAACAGGTGTGTATCTTTGTGTGTGTGTGTGTGTGTGTGAGTGTGTGTGAATGTGCGTGTATGTTTGTGAGACAGTGTATGTTACGATTGAACCATAATATACCTAAGTATATGGTGTCAACCTGATAATATAGTTAACAACATTTTTCACAGGAATATATGTATTTATACACATGCTCATTATGGTACATAGAATAATTTTTATACATCTTAAATTTTCGCGATTTCCCAACAATTTCATAAACATTTCGTGCCAGCAATAACAGCACTGAAGAAATATTTATTCTTCATATTTATTTAAGTTAAACAGCAATATATTTTCTATTCATTTTAATACTCCATGCGAAAATTTGGTTAAAAAAATATGTGCCAATATTTAAACGGAGTTATTTTTATGGTTTGCGCGGTAGTGTCAAATTTAAAACAAGGACTGAAATAACTGGGTAGATATTTACGGTTATAGTTAAAAAGATTATTATCTAAGAATTCCCGTTATTTACAAAATTAAATCGATTATTTAATTATTATTAATATGTGTCGAATGTGCGGTATTAAAACAGTTTCACTTAATAATGTTTTAGCCATATTATAATGGCTACCTATAAGTTTCTTCTTTCAAAATCTACAAAATGTAGGAATGCTTTATTAATAGAATCAACATTTTCTTTCTTGTTATTTTAAATACATTTGATGTTTTGTTTTATTTAATGTTAAAGTTACATCATTGCTTTGTATAATTTCAATCTTCAATGAAAACATTGAAGATTTCAAGGCACGTTTAATTTCTAATATTTTACTAATTGATTGCCTTTACAAGATTGGTGTAACGAACGATTTTAAAATATGTTTTACAAAACTAATGAGATGTGGTGAATTATATTATCTTTTGGTTATTTTGGAAAGTTAACTTTTTTTAGCACTAGGTATATTACAAATTTGTCCATTCTTTTATAAGTATTTATACTCTTGTAGCGGTATCCGTAAAACCTAAATAGAATGTATTTATTATTTCAAAGTTAAACAAAATTCCGTCAAACATAATCTGATTCGGACCCTTACACCAAATACTTGTAAATGGTTGGATTAAAAATTAATCATCACTGTTTATTAACACAGTATCAGCTTTCGCGGTGTATTTGGGATATTTTGTTTAATAAAATTGTATTAAAGGATACGTGGTCTAAAATCCCGATTTTTATAGCTTTGTGTATTGCGGAAATTTAAAAAGTTTACGATATCGTGTGTGTATCGTATCATTCATAATTTGTAAAAAATATTACGTAAATTAATATTCTACTATTTAATGTGAATTAATGATCATAGATTGTATTATCCTTAGTATAAAGTTTTAATGCTTTGTGTATGATTTGTTTAAGATTATTGAGATTTTATGTGTAAAACAATTTGCTACAATTATTAAAATGTCTGTTATGGAAAGTTGTAGAGTCCTTTAGGTATAAATAAAATGACAAAATAACTAATTTATTACATGTAATTCTAGTGGTTTTCATGGTAAAGATTATACCATATAATAAAGAAACTAAAGATGCTCGTATATTTAGTTAAATCGTGTCGTCGTTCCATAGAATAATTTATATAGGAAGCTCCCGACAACCGGTGTAAGCTTTGCTTTATAAGACTATCCTACTCATGTTTATATTGTTATTACAGAAGATAAAGACATGAAATAAAATTAAATAATCTATTTTTTTTTTAATTATATTCTTGGCCCAACTGTAGTACAAAATTCTACTATCCTACTCAAATTATAAATGCGAAAGTTTGTGAGAAAGGATGGATGAATGTTTGTTACTATTTCACGCAAATACTACTGAATAGATTACAATGAAATTTGAAATGTTAATTAGCTGAAGACCCAGAATGAGACATTAGCTAATTTGTATCCCAGAAATCCCACAGGAACGGGAACTATGCGCGTTTTTCTTTGAAAACGCGGGCGAAGCCGCGGGCGGAAATCTAGCTAAGATATAGGTTAGCTGAAACACTTTTTTGTAGATTACTAGTTGTTCCACGCGTTTTCACCTGCGGACGGACCCGCGGGAAATATCAAGTATTTCTATATCTTATGTGTTATACTTGTACATAAGCTACATCACTGCCAAGTATTATCAAAATCCGTTCAGTGGTTTTCTCGTAAAAGAGTAACTAACATCCATCACAAACTTTCGCATCTAAAATATTAGTCGAATTTTTGCCTACAACAATATTAAAGCACAATATACTTTATTATTTTCTTCACAATTTCCCTTCAATAAGAAATATTTAAATCGATTCGCATATTTATTAAAATGACAACCTGAACAAATCAATTTCTCGACCTGTAACTTTATCGAAACATGTTTGTAAACAATCGTTAACTCGAACACACAATAGTTATGTAAATACACGATATTTGAATAAATAAATGTATTCTCTATGTTTTGGAACACTTTCAATGATAATAATGTTGGAAGAATTTGTTTTTAAACATATTTACAAATAATGGCATTTATTGTTTTGAGGATGAGTTAGAGAAAAGACTTCGTAACTAAATAAAATAAATATTTACTCCTAGATGCATATTTGGATGATATTTTATTTTTGAAGTTCTTTAGTAAAATTTCAAGGTCGCCTGGCAATACCATCACGTCGTGGAGTGAGGCAACGATTTTGGTATCTTTGATTCTTGCCAAAGAAATTTCACTTCTGACACGTGTGCTCGTCACACACGCTTTTTTTATTGAACTGGATACATACAATCTCAACGACTCAAATAACGTTCGCTATAACGTTCTATTTTCTATCCTTTATATTAAAAAAAATATTCAATTTATTACAATTCTATGACGTCGATACAAATGATCAAGACATCGATTGAATTAATAATTCAAGCCTTAATTACGTCGCCTGTTTGTTAATTTCGGTTAGGTAATAACACAAATAAACGTCGTTCTAATCGATTATTCAAGTAGCTGTTATCATTAAGGGCTTTTACGTTAGAGTCAATTAAAATAATCAGTCATTTTAAACAATAACTTTAATGTCAGAGGTCTAAAGTGGTAGGTAAATGTATTTACAATTAAATATTTCATTTATAGAAAATATAAAATTGCGAGAAATAGTGCAAACGATTATTTAGTTTTACTTTAATAAAAAATGTAACATATTTTATATACACACCGGCACAATTAGCGGAACAGAAAAAAAAGTGAGACTATGAGATAATAACGCATATATTTGACGAAAATGTAATTAGACACAAACTAACAAATTGATTAACATCTTTTAACAACGACTTTGAAAAGTCTTCGTTATTTTTTATTGAAAAATAAAGAAATTTGAAATAAGTGAAATTTTTAGATGATTATGAACCATCACAAAAAATAAAAAAAGTAAGCATTAAATGATTTAACAATAAAATTAAAGCAAAATTAATAACGAGTGTTTCCCCCTCTTGCTCTGATTACGGTTTCCATTCGTCTGGGCATGCTACAGATTATGTTATCGATGATTTCTTGAGGCAACCGCTCCCACTCCTCAAGTAATGCGTTTCCAAGTTCATTCAGATTGTTGGGGGGTGGCATTCTGGATTTAACCCTTATTTTTAGCAAGTCCTAGACATGCTCTATTGGATTCATATTGGGGGAATTTGCTGGCCACTGCATCACCGGTATACCTTCGTTTCTCAGATATGCCTGTACCGATTGTGCACTATGAGTATGAGCATTATCTTGCATTAGAATAAAGTCGTCACCAATAAATGGGGCAAATCGAGCCCCACAGTATCAACTCCTTCCTCTTGACCGCATCCAACGTCGAGCAGCTCGAATTGTCGATGACCGTAGGCTTTCCGATAGGCTCGATCCACTGTCAGTGCGAAGAGACGTTGCGTCTCTCTGTATACTGTACAGAATCTACTATGGGGAGTGCTCTGAGGAATTGTTCCACCTTTTACCAGCCGCACAGTTCCACCACCGGACCACACGCCGTAAAAACCAGTTCCATCCGCACCATCTGGATGGTTGGCGCTCCACCACTGTCCGCTTCACCCGCAACTTCCTTCCGCGTACGGTGAAACTGTGGAACGACTTGCCACCTGCGGTGTTCCCGAACAACTACGACATTGGGGCCTTCAAGAAAAGAGCTTATTTGTCCTTAAAAGGCCGGCAAAGCACCTGTAACACTTCTAGTGTTACAAGTGTTTATGGGCGGTGGTGACCACTTAACATCAGGTGGCCCATCTGCTCCTTTGCTTGCTCTGACATAAAAAACATAAAAAAAAATGGTACAACATGTTCTTCTAAAATGTCTCTGATGTATCGATCTGCTGTCATGGTCCCTCCTGTGACTATCACTAACTCCGTGCGAGCTCCCAAACATATCCCTCCCCAAACCATAATCGAGCCGCCACCATAAGCCACTGTGTGTTCAAAATTAGACTGTATGTGGCGTTCTCCTTTGCGTCTCCATATTCGCTGTCTCCCATCGATCTGTTTTAAAAGAACTCTGCACTCATCAGTAAAGAGAACCTGCTGCCATTCGTTCAAATCCCAGACGATGTTCTCGCACATCGGTTTCTGTTCCGCTAATTGTGCCGGTGTGTGTATATGAACTTTAGAGTGTGCCTAGTTTAAGTCTCTAAATGGTATCTGGTTCTACTTAGTTTTATTAAAGGTTTTATTACCGTTCCAATACGACAGATTATTAACGATTACTTAAATAACAATAAAAATTATGACACTCATTACAAAAGAAATGAAAAGCGCTTTTCACCAGTTTACTGAATTATATCTTAGAAATTTCAGGTAATAAACTAGGTAATAAGATACGATTACCAGTTCAAAGCAAAACTTTAATACAACCGTAAGATTTGTTTTTATTTCACGGCATCACTTCACAGAGTATTTCTTGGAAAAAACGATTTATTTACGCAAGCCAATAAAATACAATTTGACGAGATGAGCTACTTCTTCGAGTTTACAAAACGATAATTTTTTAACAATTTCTTTAAAAGCTGGTTTTATCTGATAATAAAATAAAATGAGAGCCTAACCTAGATTTTTGCTAAACTGTACCTTTTTGTAATTTTAAGCTTTTTATGAATAAGTAATATTAAGTGTTAGGCTCCATGTTTTCATAGTGATTGCCGTTTTCAATTTTATAATAAAATATAAGTATTTATTTAAAATTATATATGTATGTTTATCAGCCATCTGGTTTCCATAACACAAGCGAAAGCTTAGTATGGGATCAGATCGTGCCGTGTGTTAAAATTGTCCTGAAATATTTGTCCTCAAATATATTAGAAGAATATACACCAAATTTCCTTTTATTTCCATATTTAATTAAACGCAATTTCCCTAACTATCAAAACAATTCAATACAAAATTAAAACCCCTCACGTAATCAAAAAGCATTTATAAAAACATTATCCATCAAAACGTTCAAATTAATGCGATTGTATCTCAATAATGCTGGAATCCATACTGTATTCCAACTCGATACCAGCTCGATACAGGTTTTGGCAGCAGTGCGAATGCATTAGATTAATTAATTCGATAAGAGGCTCGTTCGTTATTCCTCTCCCATGTGACTCGTATCGGAATATCCTTTCTATTATGTGTAAAAGTGAAAAATAGAATGAATTAATCTGAACCAAAATTATTGGTTTGTTTGACAGTACCGTGTGTTATATTTTAATGTTGTTTAACCACAACCACGTGTTTAAAAGTACAGTGATGCTAACAGTTCTTTTAATCAAAATTATTTCATGTAGTTTGCTATTCTAGTATTCGAATTAATCTCAAATATGTAGCAACAAATACGTAAGATGAATCCCTGTATTCTTAACTAAATAATAAATAATATAAAACTAAGAAAAACATCGTGAATCTGAGAAATGTGAAATCAAACTGTATAAAAGTAAAACACATTCCAGATATTCGAAAGTATGAAATTAAGAATACGTTCAAGATTTTAGTAACAACAAGAAAGTATTAAATTAATTGGACGTAATATGAATAACAGTTCAATCCAATCGCTATGAACAGACCACAACATTATTCCCATAAATATACCAAAATCAATTAGAATTGACAGTTGAGCTCTTCATACGTAACTGCGTTGTCATGCTATACATAATTGAAGTCCCCTGTCTCATTCGGAGGCTTGAGGATGTCGTATTTCCTGTTTTACTTATTGATTTGTCGTTACAAGAATGTAATCCAGTTAATGTGGATTGGGAGTACGTTTTTGCTAATAGATATTAACTTTTTGTTACGTTTTATTTGTAGTAATCAAGTGTGCAGTAAGTAGCAGTTGTGCTACCAAAAATATGAGAATTTGTGAAGCTTTGTAGTTGTCTGAAGAGATTTTTATTTAATATATTTTTCATATAGAGGCAGATAATTATATTTTCATATACGAAGGATAGAGTTTGCCATACATACATTTTATATTTTCTTCATATTCAAATGCCTTCGCTTTGCCCTTTATAGCTAACTTTATTGTATAATTTACTGCCAATATATTACTTTACATAAAATTACTATCCATTATTAGGCTTATCTTAATAAATAAATAAATAAATCTTCTAACTACTGCACCAATATAGCTGTAATAGTACTTAAATACTCGACAATTCTGAATATCCGATAAAATACCTCTACAAACAACTAAGTAAATACAAAAAATCTAAAACGAATATTTGTTCAAATCACTAGAAGTTATAAAAAGTTTTACGTCCTAAAGTAATATAAAGGTCAGAGTGAATGAGACAAACATACGGCTTTATGATAAGTTGGAAAGGAAAAGAGATCATTTACACATCAGATGCTTTGCGAGATCCGTCTACTTTAAACTTGCCCTCTCAGCTAATTGCAGATTTATTAAGAGTTGTTACGTTTTTAGAATGGCTGCAGTGTTTTTTTAAATAAAAAAAGCGTTTTATTTGTAAAGCTTTCAGTTTTACTTCATACTACTAAGTTATGTGAACTGAAATTTAAAATATACATCTAGATATTTTCTCTCTTTCAATCATAACAAATTATTATTTTAATACATACACTAATTGCATTTTAAAACAATTTCACAATAATATGAAATTGATTTCCTCATATAAAATTGAGTTAATTCACAATATCCAAACAAAATTAAACATTAATTTACAGCTCTATACAAAAAAGTAGCACACAGGAGTAATAACAGCTCTATATAATTAGCCAAAAACTTTTTCCTCTTATCTCTTGGACACTCATACAATATTCAAAGCCAGCTCCATTACCCATTAGGTAATTAGGGAAACAGTTCACACGTACTGAAAAGGGTTAATTTATTATTAAAAAGAAATGGAAGAAAGATTGTAATCATCTTAACACAAGGGATGGAAATGTGAAATATTTAGTATTTGTTTTCTCTTTTTTTCTACAAATATAATTGGTTTCTGCCACAACAAGTATAAAATTATTTATCCATCTCTTAATTCTTTTATAGTTACTACAATAGTATTATATTATACTAGCTATGCCCCACGGTTTTACCCGCATTGCTCCGCTCTTGTTGGTCTTAGCGTGATGATAATTAACCTATAGCCTTCCTCGATAAATGGGATATCTAACACCGAAATAATTTTTCAAATCGGACCAGTAGTTCCTGAGATAAGCGCGTTCAAACAAACAAACTCTTCAGCTTTATAATATTAGTATAGATAGGTATAAGTATAGATGAGCTTGTGTCATAATTTGATTTGTGTGGTGTTTACTCAGCTATTTATTGAATACCCTGAATGTGACTGCAGGTATACTTTGTATCTATTTGCCTTTATAGTAAATCGATTCAAATTATAATTATGAATATGTATGTTTTGTCCTTACAAGGCGCAGAGGGTTTATCATATCTTCGAATCGGTTCAAAAACAATCAGTCAAGAAATACATAATCAACTTAAAAGGGACATCAAATATCACTTTCCATTATCTATATATTAAAAATGAATCGACGAATGTGTTGTGACTGAAACGATTTCGTTAATTCTTTTTTTTTATAATATTCCTTGAAGTACTAGGATGGTTCTTATGCAGAGAAAACGTAAACATGTACCACGGGCGAAGCCGGGGCGGGCCGGTAGTGTTCTAATAAGCTAATCCTTCATTCGGTTGTCGCATAAATAAAAAAAAACATCGTAACAATTCATTTTTCAATCATAAAGTTACGATACGTATGAATAATAAACAACTAGCCAGTTAAAATTGTTACATCCATACGTTTGCAAATTGGCAATCACTAGACGATATTAACAAATCAGTCCAAATTTGGTTCGCCAAAATACTGATTGGAGCTCACCGTTTATCGCCAGAATGCACATGCATACGATAGAAATGTGCTACGAATTTCAGGTGGTCTATTTTCTTTAGGCCTTAAAACTGACGCTGATAAATAATATAAATACTTACAGAAATAAATAATGCCAGTACATGTAATGCAACAACTAACGCCCTACTAACCATAGACAATCAAATAAATATATTTGATAACACTATATACTGCAAGAATTACCTACAACAGGCAAAATAGGCAATTCAAAGAATTAGATGTAATCATCTATAATAATTTATATACGAAAACTTCACCAATTACTAAGCACATATAAAGTAAAAACTTATTTCGTACACAAAAAGTTTTCATACTCAAATTGGCAGGTTGCTCCGAAAAGGAATATGTTTTAAATTTTAAATTGCTTCGAATTCGATATGAAAAGTTTCGAATAGAGGCATTTGTTTTGTCTATCTGTCTAGTTGGTCTTGAAGTTTGATTTCAGTCGGGTTTTTCAAGGAAAGATTATTTAAGTTTTAATATTACATAAGATGAGGGAAATCGTACATATACAAGCAGGACAATGTGGAAATCAGATTGGTGCAAAGGTAAATATAAAAACGTAACGAATTTTACACGTAAATAAAATTACATAACAGTAGCAGTAAATCAACCATGTACAACTCGTAATTATTGGCATAAACGTAATAATAATTAGAAGTCAATTATTATACCCTAAGCTGTGTATTTTCCATAAATAAATAAATCTGTCGAAACATACCGCCCTGTTGTTTATTACTTGTAAAGCAAAAATAGATCGCACAATATTTATGAACTATATCTAGTTCTTGTATTACCGTGCAGTAACATAAATCGTTCGCTTGCAGTTCTGGGAGGTTATATCAGACGAGCATGGCATCGATCCAACTGGCACATACCACGGCGATTCTGACCTTCAACTGGAGCGTATTAATGTGTACTATAACGAGGCGACCGGAGGTAAATATGTGCCGCGAGCGATTCTGGTCGATCTCGAACCGGGTACGATGGACTCTGTCCGGTCAGGACCTTTCGGACAGATTTTCCGCCCAGATAACTTCGTCTTCGGACAGTCAGGTGCTGGTAACAACTGGGCGAAAGGACACTACACAGAAGGCGCAGAATTAGTCGATTCAGTACTAGATGTCGTGAGGAAAGAAGCTGAAGGTTGCGACTGCCTACAGGGATTTCAATTGACCCACTCGCTTGGAGGTGGTACCGGCGCTGGTTTAGGAACTTTGCTCATATCAAAAATTCGAGAAGAATACCCAGATCGTATCATGAACACGTTCAGCGTAGTACCTTCGCCTAAAGTGTCAGACACAGTCGTCGAACCGTACAATGCAACGCTATCTGTGCACCAACTTGTAGAAAATACTGATGAATCCTACTGCATTGATAATGAGGCTCTGTATGACATTTGCTTCAGAACCTTGAAGTTAACTACACCAACATACGGTGACTTGAACCATTTAGTATCTGCAACTATGTCTGGTGTTACAACTTGTCTTAGATTTCCAGGTCAATTGAACGCAGACTTAAGGAAATTGGCTGTCAACATGGTACCTTTCCCTCGTCTTCATTTCTTTATACCAGGTTTTGCTCCTCTAACATCTCGAGGCAGTCAGCAGTATAGAGCTTTAACAGTACCAGAGCTGACGCAGCAAATGTTTGACGCGAAGAATATGATGGCTGCGTGTGATCCTCGTCACGGTCGTTATTTGACAGTTGCTGCCGTTTTCCGAGGACGCATGTCGATGAAGGAAGTGGACGAGCAAATGATGAATATTCAGAACAAGAATTCGTCGTACTTCGTAGAGTGGATTCCGAATAATGTGAAAACAGCTGTGTGTGATATTCCACCGCGTGGTTTGAAAATGTCTGCTACGTTTATTGGAAATTCGACGGCTATTCAGGAGTTGTTTAAGCGGATTTCGGAGCAGTTTACGGCCATGTTTAGACGCAAGGCATTCTTGCATTGGTACACGGGTGAGGGTATGGATGAGATGGAGTTCACTGAAGCGGAAAGCAATATGAACGACCTGGTGTCTGAATACCAGCAGTATCAAGATGCAACTGCCGAAGAGGAAGGTGAGTTTGATGAGGAGGAAGAAGGTGGCGATGAAGGAGACTAGACGAGTTTTAAGAATTGTTGTATTATTCATTATTTTATTTTATTAAATTTTAATTTTAATTTAGTCGTTTTATTTCGTGTTACATATTGTAGTAGGCAGTATTTCATTGGTCAAAATTCTATGACGCTTAATAATGGTTAACTTTATAAGAATTTATCAAGTTGTAAATCACTTACATTTATGAAAGTAGTTACGCATATTTTCTAATTAAACATATAACCCATACTGGGTTAAAGCGCCAAAATTAGCCGACTAATATAGATTCATAAGAAAATGAGAGGTTTTTAAGAAAATCGAGGTATGCAGCGCAAGTCTACACGATTTCTTTTTTAGGGCTTCCGTCCCCACGGGGTCTTTTGTTCGGGCCCCTTTGGGTTAGTGCAAATCACGCTCAAGGCTCATTTTAAACGTTTGCAATTGTTAACATATTCATGCTTTGACCAAGTTTCGTGATCGTAGATTTTTTCTTTAACGAATTTCATATACTTATTCATATAATTTGAAAATGACTAAACTCATCGTTTATAAATCTATTTATTTTTTGTATCTATTATTTATGTAACTAATAATATGTCATGGGTAATAACCCGATTTATTTGTAAAAAAAGAACCTACCTGCTGACCTTTCTGTTGACTTACCTCTATCATTTAGATACTTAATATTTACTTGTGAAATCCAAAGATATTAAATGGTTATTTGCTTTCCTATGTTAAAAAGTTGTATACTCTCCTTATTATTCTGTATTAAAAATCTCTATAATCTCACAACTAATCTAAATCTAAACATATAATTAGTCGATAAACTCTTAAATTACCTAAGCTAGCCAATCTATGAGATTATTAATGGTTCAGTCAACGCAGACTGGCCCAATTTTCAATAACAGCATCATAACGGCTGAGTAGGATTTAAAATTACATCGTGATGTAGCGTCATTAAAATTTTAGTTTTATTTTCACTTATTGCCTATATTTAGCTGGTTTAATACAAAGATTAGAAATAAAGAATTATATTTTAACTTGCGGTTCGCCCCGGCTTCGCCCGTGGTACATGTTTACGTTTTCTCTTCATAAAAACTATCCTCATACTTAGAGAGATACTATAAAAAAAGATTTACGAAATCGGTTCAACCGTTCTCAAGTTTTGCGCATTTGGAAGAAGAGTTTTACAGGAGGCTCCTCTTTTTTTTAAAGTCGGTTAAAATAAAAGAGTGTAGGCACATGAGTAAATAAAATGTAGTGTATAATATTATTATAACTACTTAATGTAATGTAATACTAAATTTAGTTCGTATATTTGGTTACATTACTTGGTTCTATTGTGAATTAATACCTACACAATATTGTCTTATAAATTTATAATTTTGTATGACAAGCATTTTCTTTATTTATCTGTTAATGTTATATTAGTTTTCGCCTACAAGAAATGTTTAAGTTTCATGGTCCCTTTATATAAAAATGTGAAATTTAGAATGTTATATTTGGCTTCTGCAATAGCGTACCTCTGTTCATTAATACAATATCAGAACCAACTTAGTCCATTGAAATGTTACATTTTTTAGGCCTGACCTTGCGTTTTTTAGAGGACGCAATTTTATTTTTTTGATGTGTAGGGGGGGTCAGTGTGAAGCTAAAACCAAGTTTGTGGGGTCGCCACCCTTGTCCCATGGCCGCCATCTTGAAAATAGCGGTTGAAATGGTTTTAACGATATATCTCTTAAACTATTTATCTGATAATAAAACAATGTTAACATTATTTGTTGCAAATTAAATTATCTACAACTTTGATTCAGTAACTTTTTGTCGTAGAACTATAAATAAAAAAGTTATAAGCGAAAATGTTCAGAAATTAGAGCTATTTATATTTTTCAATAAAACTTTTTTTTATCATTTTACGAAGAAATGATATAAGACTATTTTTGTAGATTGTTTTTCGAGGAACAACTTTTATATACAACATTTTTTCATTACGTCAATAGCTAAGGTTTTACAGCGCTCAGAAGTGAGTACTATTTTTCAGTAGTAACTATACATAATATATTGGCTATTGGCTCTTTTCCCAGACTCCACAACAATGGAAGCACACTGCAGAACATTTCAGCCCTGCTTTTCGACGTAAAAAAAAACGCACTTCCAGACTCTACCTCCTGGGTGGTGGGGAAAAGATTCAATAATTAATTATCAATAATATTGTAAAATTAATGATTAAAAATATTATAATAACTAAAATAAAATAATTACTGGTGACAAATTATTATTAGTACACACATAATATATCGTATTCTGTATAGTAAAGAGTACTTAAAATAGTACTCACTTCGGAGGGCTGTAAAACCTTAGCTATTTACTTAATGAAAAAATGTTGTAAATAAAAGTTGTTCTTCGAAAAACAATCTACAAAAATGGTCTGATATAATTTCTTCGTAAACTTATAAAAAAAAGTTTTATTGAAAAATATAAACATCTCTAATTTCTGAACATTTTCGCTTATAACTTTTTTGTTTATAGTTCTACGACAAAAAGTTACTGAACCTAAGTTGTAGAGAATTTAATTTGCAACGAATAATGTTAACATTGTTTTATTATCAGATAAATAGTTTAAGAGATATATCGTAAAAACCATTTCAACCGCTATTTTCAAGATGGCGGCCGTGGGACAAGGGTGGCGACCCCACAAACTTGGTGATAGCTTCACACTGACCCCCCCTACACATCAAAAAAATAAAATTGCGTCCTCTAAAAAACGCAACCCCAAATGTAACTTTTCAATGAACTAACTAGCTTAAGTAGGTTAACGAATCTATGAAAATAGTATTCCGAAAATACACTGAAAGGTACACTTAAATGCAATTCTTATTTAAAGTACATTGCTTTATGTCAAGCGAATGTAACTACGGACTACATTCAAAAGCGTCCTCCAGCCAGCGATCGATAACGAATCTGGAAATTCTATTTTGATAACAGATATTTCAAGTGACCTGAATTACTTTATTGGAAACACTAATTTACTTACTGTGATTTGACTTGGAGTTTTACTATTTTGGGAAGTGCATTAGGACATGTGTCTGGATTATCATTTGGTGATAAGATTAGTTAAAGATTTTGAGACCTTGTTTGAGGAATTAGTGGAAATTGGTCCTTTTGAGAAACATCTAAGATAGATGCAATAAAAAATTTGATCCATTGGTAATAATAAATACGGTTATTATTTAATAATTTACAATCTCACTCGTTTGAAAGATAGACAAGTGAAAAAATCAACATTTAGGTATCTCTTGTGTTCATTTTAACTGCAAGACAACAACAAAAACATGTTTCTTGAAGCATTCATCTTCACTAATACTACAAATAGGAAAGGATTCATCTCCTAATAACTTTAGTACAGAAATAAAGATCATGAAAAACATACCTAGATTAGCAAGTTAAACGTTCCAAAAGTACATCTTATACAACTTAAAACGTTTACATTACATTCAGCTAACCTTAAATAGAGCCTTTATTTCAGTGGATTGGAAAACTGCCCATGCTCCTGGCAGTTAAACACGGGTAAACGATACCGCTTTTGACATTTGAAATTTGAGATAGGGCTTAAAGGCCCTTAAACGGACTTCGTGTGCGTTTTATTTATTGTGAGCGTTTTTGTATGTAATTTTTTCAGATAAGAAGGTTAATTATTAAATGTTGGTATGGTAAATCTATGTTATAACGATTTAAAAGTGCTTCTGGAAGAAGTTTAATTGAATAAATACATATTTTAGTTAATTTTTTTTTTAATACATAGAAATATCGAGTGTTTTTTTTTTTAAGTTTATTACAGACCGCTTTAAAGTTATAATAATCATTTTTATAATTTTTGGGACGATATACGACGATAGACGATGATATCAATTATGAAAACTAGCTAAGTAAATATTAAATAACAGCTTCATTTAAGTTTTTTTTTTTAATAATATCCAATAACGCTAACCCTAAAATATTATAATTAACTCAATAATTAACATTCTCAGACCAAATGCAATTATCCATAATGCAATAAGGTGAATATGAAAACTGTTTACAGGTCAATGGTAATTTCATAATAATGATTCAATTACGCGGCAGGTAATTAGATTTTATGGACCATTGTCCATGTGGAATTCAAACGCTGTATCGACCGGTTAATACCGGTTTTGTTTTTTAAAATTATGGTTTATAGGACAATGAGGAAGTTATCAATAATAATAAGTTCTTTTATTATAGCTATTGAAGAGTGTTCGCAAATTTTCATTTGACTATTTTTATAATGCAAAAAAAGCGTAGAAAATGTTTGATAAAACAAATTTTCTAACTTGAAATTTTTAAAGGGTTTTCAAGAATGAAGTACATTACAACCTTATAAGTATAATTGTTTTATACCACACTAGGAACAGTGGGTAGTATATAAATATGCAAAAACTATATCATCAATTTTATAAATACTAGCCAGATACCTGGCATGTAAAAATTAAAAAAAAATGTCCACTTAATAAAATTTGAATATAATTTCTGTTATATTTATACCTATCTTTCACACTCATAATATTGCGTTCAAATCTCATCAGTCAGGACACAGCCTAAACCCTGACCGCTGTGTGGGATTACGGCCTTAACATGGCTCAAGTTGGAATACGATTACATACCTATAGTACCTATTTATTGTGCCTATAGCTATCACATATATGTAACCGGTAACCGCCATTGATTTAGATTTAAAATTGAATCAGTACCTTGTTTTAATTAAATCTTTGACGAGGAGAATTGTCTTATTAATCCATTGAGGTATTAATCTCATAAAACTGTTATAAATTTATTGTGTACGCAAGAAATTTTTATAAGACGATTGAGTTTAAAGGTACTTGCTTTGATAAGTAAAAGTTATTTTTTATTTACATTTATATATCTTGCAACTTAACATTTATTATTTGCTTGATAAATCGGGATCTCACAGTCATATAGTTTTTAAGAGTTTGAAAGGACATAATAAAATATAAGTAATAACATCAATCAATAATATAAAAATTAAATAAAAATCAATCGTAATACAAACTTTAACTTCATCCTGTAATAACAAACAATTCGTTATTCCAAAAACACAAACTCTTTGTGAAGTTAAACATTAAATCGAATTACAGTCGATTGAGAATATTAAACGTAATTTCTTAGAACCGTTTTAGCGGGAAATGTTAATTTGGTTTTTACTTTCCAATATTAGACGTTTAGGGAATCATGTGTGACATTTGATTCTTCGGAATCATGTAAGATAACCCACGCAACTTCGTTTGCTCTTGAAACGAATTTTATATGCTATTTTTGGAAAAGTATTCATTAATATATTGCTCGTATAAATGCAATAGAGCTCGATAAAGACCATTCAACACAAAATTATGTTTCAATTCGAATCAATAGTTCCTGAGATTGGCGAGTTCAACAAAATGTGGGATCGAGGTGTGCATTTAATTCTTTAGGAGATGTATCTTATTTAATCAATGATTGCATAATTTTAAAAGGTTATATAATAATTTTATAATATAATAATTTTAAGGTTACCTTATGACTGACCTAGTTAGTTGTTAGGGCTTGGTTGGTAGTATCCCTGCCTTCCAAGCCAGGGGTCGTGGGTTCGATTCCCACCCAGGGCAAATATTTGTGTGATGAAATACGTGTGTGAAAATTGTCCTGAAACATTTATTTATTATTATGTAATTAAAAAAATGTTCTTATACACCAGTCATTTAAATATCTTCGTAGCACGATTTTACAAATCCATACATGTATTTCAAACACGTAACTTCTATGTGATTTATATGCAGCTATAAGAATAGTAATACTCTAATACTTTCAAGCCCTCGTATGTCATATTGTACTGCAATCGATTCATAATGGCCATGTTCGATTGTTCACGGGAAATTCCTATATTGTTCACGTATCTTCAAAGGCTTTGCTTCTCGTATTCTTCAAGACTCGTTAGGGAGACTTAAGCAGAGATTTGCGACGAGTAATCTTTTAAAGTGGTATATAACTGTGTATTAAATGCATGGCTTTCTATTTTGTAATAAATATATATTTTTCGGTTTTGGGAGCATTTCGTAACTATAATTTATTGGTTTAAATAACGCGTAATATTTTATTTAGTTATTTATATCAAGTCTTTTAGACTATTGTCAACACTATACTTTTTGAACTACAAATCAATTTAAAACAATTAGGTCAGGTTTTAAACGCTAAGTTTATAGTTAAAGTATTTAATTGAAAGACTGTAAATGTATGACTAGCTGCGCTCCGCGGTTTCACCCGTGTGGCTCCGCATCTGTTGGTCTTAGCATGATGATATATAGTCTATGCGCTATAGCCTTCCTCGATGAATGGGCTATCTAACACCGAAAGAATTTTTCAAATCGCAAAAGTAGTTCCTGAGATTAGCGCGTTCAATAAACAAACAAACTCTTCAGCTTTATAATATTATTATTATATAGTCGTATATTGAAACATAAGCGTTTCGTTACAAGTTAATATGCGCTGATTCAAATTAAATAAACAACAACAATATTTATGTTTAGACTTTTTACAAAACTATTAATTGGACCTAGTGTAGTTTGTAACATCACAACGTAGGTATCTCAAAATCGCATTACATTAGGTCGATAACGTTTCTAATACTGTACACACTGGGTCAGTAGAGGCCGATGGACGACATTCGATATCTTAGTTATTTCATTTACGTCTTATATTGCTCATAACGTTAATAGTTATTACCCGACTACGGCAAAGCAAAAGGAGGGTTATGATTTTGACAGGCTATGTATGTATGTATGTTCATCTGTTCCCTCGTAACTTCTAAACTACTTATCAGAATTCGACAAATGATATATCATTAGAAGCGTCTTAATTGTCCGCTGGTTATAGGCTATATGGGGTTTCACAAAATCTAATGTGGCGCCCTCTAGCGGACAAAACATACAGAGTAAAAAAATAAAGTTAAGATAAATATGCCGTGTTTGGTATCATTTGAAAGCGCTTTACTTGCACATTTTGAATATATATATATTACTAGCATTTGCTTGTGACTTTACCTGTAGTCATGGGCTGATTGCATATAATTCACATCTTTTCGTTCATAGCTTCTTTATTAGTTCATCAATTTACATAATGATCTAAGACTTTTGTTAATATTATGCGCCACAAATACACTTTAACACCAAAATAGTACAAATAATAAAAAGTAAAAAAACTAAAACCCAACTACGACAAAAAACGACGCTGAAAAAGTATAAAACAAGATTTTCAGAATACTGAACTGAACAAAGTTGCTAATGTAGTTGCAAGTAAATGGACACAGTAGACTCTACCAAGATGCCTTCGTTGTAAATTGACAATCATGTCATACAATACTATTCTGAAGTATGCAATATTCCACTATGTAGAGATAAATTTTCATGTTTGGAAAAGCGTAGTCACTACTATTGAAATAGCTTTCATTGCATCCTACACCTAGTGTAAACTACATTAACAGCATTAGGTCATGTGGCAGACCATTGAGATGCATTGTAAATGAACCGATTGCTTTATACATGAGTTAATTGTTTATGGATTGCATTTGGATCGTACTGTTCATTCTATGTTCCTGTTTACCATTTGCTATCGTTGGATTGCATTAGACTAAAGACAAATAAAGGATAGGATTATGTTACTTTTTCCAAATCTGATTTGACTGGAGAAAGTAGCATGATGTAATTTTCGTATTTTAAAAGTTATCTAGTGTAAAATCATGAAGAAAAATAGCAATAATAATGAACAATGTGTCAGCTAATTTACTGCTTTATTCAACCAAATTTCATAATTTTGTCTAATCCAAATAGCGGGGCATCCATATCATAATTAGTTTTTGTAGTTGAGTTTCTTGACTCAAATATTGTGACACGCTGTAGGTACTTATTAAACAGATCTAACCTCTAAAATAACCCTTCAAAATAAACTACTGAGTACCATGATACTTCTACTTTTCTATTCTACGATAACTATCCATATTTTCTACTATTAAAGCATTAATTCATTCATTTTATTTCAGGGCCTGGTATAAAGGGCACCATGGCCATCCTGAACTGCCTGCTGGCTCGACAACTCTGCTTCGAAGACGCCTCCTGTTCCGCCATCTTGGAAATTATACCGCGTGTCTGTGGATCTGAACTTGGTTAGTAAATTTGTAGTATTTAATGTATCTTTTACATGAATTAGCTGCTCAACCCGGTTTTGCCCGAAGAAACGTTTCCTTGTAACATTAAAATCCGTTCTCGAGCTATAAGTGGTGATTCGGACATCGCAATCGACATTTAGGTTTATAGAGTTATATGAAAGATCTATAAATAAAACGATATTAACTAATAATGATATAATTGTAATTTTTAATTGTAACAACGGCTTTTGAAATAGATCAACGCGGACGAAGCCATATCCAGCGACTAGTATTTTCTATACGAAATATTCTACCTTTGACATTCAGCGACATAGGACAATACTGTAACTAAATCTATGCAATATATCCGTTATAGATTCCATATAACAATTATATTGTTTGATCTCGGAGATATTCACTGTACAGGGATTTCTAGCACTATCCTTTGTATCATCGCTTTTCATAAGATCACTATATCTGTATAAATTTTGAGTTTAAAATATATTTTCTGTAACAATATGCAACTTATCTTATCACATCCTATTCCAATAAATGAATGAAATTTAAAAAAGAAAACACATTTTATCAACAAACAGTGAAAAAATTGTAAGTTTGTTCAAATATTTTTTACGATTTACATTGTATGTTATATTTCGTATTTCATTTATGAGTTTTTTACTATTTCACACAAAAACCACTGAACGGACTTTGATGATACTTAGCATTGATTTAGCTAAATTACTATAACTAATGAGCTGTAGAACCACTTGCTATTGTTATTTTCGATCTAAGTATATAGATTTTATTCATGTTACTCATGTTACACTCATACACTCTAATAATATACAAAAATACACATCAACGTTCTGCATAAAGATATCTCGACGGACATAGTATGGAGATTTCTGGAATCTTCCAAGGGCTTAGTTCTAATCCCTTTATCCTGTTGACTTGTTATATCCGTCAGATGTCGCTTGGCTGATGGCCCAATTGTTCTAGCGAATTGTGATCTATCGCTGTAACATTGTAATGTCCTAAATTATTGTAACGATTAGCTTGTGATAAATCTTTGGAGTAGACGCGTTTTGAAGTTTTAAAGTTATCAAAGAATAATTATGCGTTCAATACGTATAAAGTTGAAATAGATTTTAATGGTGTAGAGCAATTCATATCAAAAATTATAAAGTTCTTACAATATTATATTGTATAACAACACTATAATCTGGTGCAAAAATATGTTTTGTGTTCGTTTTCTTCACAAAAACCTGACAGCAATAATCTAAACTAAAACCAAATGAAAACCGCCAAAACTCTGCACCGCAAAATATTTTAAAAATCTTGTATCGTGTTTGCGAGATGAAGCCTTTGTGAAGCCGAAACTATTATGCATGAACCGACATTCAGGATTCCCTTACAAATAGTTTGGTACACTGTCACGTAACTTCGACGATAATACTGTGTTTGGAATGTTTTAGCCGACTTCGAGAATCGAGGATTTCAACAAACGTATGTTTAGTGTTGGAACTGTAGAATAGTTACATATGGCAATGTTATAGTGTAATAATTAACTGTATGTTACTAACAATACTAATTATTTATATGTTCACGTGTCTTTATTTATATAGTTTAAAAAGTGGGTCAAAATCGAGTCTGAAGGAGTCGTTTACATACAAACATACAGGTGAAGTTATTAAACGCGTGTTAAAAATGATGGTAAACGGTAAACCTATGTTATGAAGATTCAAAGGGCTTCCATAAGAAGTCTAATTGAATAAATAAATATTTAATTTTGAATTTGACTCCATTTCTTCTCTAGCCATTAAACAAAACTGGGAAACAGTGTCAACTATATAAAAATCGGTTTAATAATTATAATAGCACAAAGATTTTTATCTGGTTCAAGGTTTATGTTTTGCGGATACAACGATGAAAGTTTTAAATAATTGTTTCGTGCAATTTACCTCTCGGTTAATTGTATTGTTTTAATGACGTCATAACCGCTTACCGCAGATTGTATAGCTGTATTAAATAGAGTTTAATGTAATAATAAATATCATTAACTTTATTGACATAGATAGAAATAGATTTACAGAAATTACTATTATCCTATTTGTTTTAAATTTCGCCATTTCTCAAAGTCCTCACATGAGTACATTTTTATTTATCTATATACAATTCACACACACATATGAAAAATTTATGAAAAATTGAAATTTCATAGTTGTGAATACAAGTTTGTATACAAGTTCGTAGTTGTGAAACAAGTAAATATGAATGCAAATATGTGTATTTTTGTCTCATCAAAAAGTGAATTCAGAAAGCATAAAAGTGTCAATAATTATAATAGATAATATATGAAACTTTTAACTTATACGTGCTGAATATTTTGAAAGTTAATGAGAATCCATGTTTTCTATTCAAACAAAAAGGTACAGTATTATTCGTGAGAAAATAATACTACTAAAAATGTGTCACGATCAAGACGTATTATATAAGTAAGATTCACTTTTGGACTGCATCTAAATTAAAAATATAATGGTAATTTTGTCTGTTTATTCGTCTGTCTAACAGAAACACAATCATACAAAATTATTACAAATGTAAAGAACCAGTCGTTCGTAAAACCGACTCGCACTTTATCTAATTTAAATTTCAAAATCCTTATTAACTTTTCTTTCCATCAACGAGGCTATAAACTGATATCTGTATCAATTAGCTTGAAGGTTTAATTAAAATACACGTCATAAAAACCGGTGCTATTGATTCGTTTGGTTCTGAATTTGGGTGACTAAGCTTGCCCTCATGACCTCCTTAGAGCCTATTGTTATCTGCGCTTTCTTATACCTTATTCCATCGTAATAAGGTCGAAAAAAACTCTACCGCCATTGTTAAATTGCTTTTGTTATACGTAGCTGTGTTAATATTTTCACACCTGTATTGTTCTCTGGAAAATGGTGGAAAATATGAAAGCTCATTCAGTGTTTTCTGGTTTGCTTGAATAGTTATGCGTATGGGAACAATGTTATGTTTTAAACGAAGTTATCTCGGTTTATTGTGTTAAAAATCTTTTTATTTCACAAACTAACAATATTTTTTTTAGTATGGAGAATTGTGACATTAAAAATAATTTTAAATAAATATATTTCTATCGACACACGATTGAATCCGTAATTCATAAAACAGTTATAGTTTTCAGTGTACATACAGTAAATGAAAAGCATTGCATACATTCAAAATACAAAGAAACGAACAAAAGTTACCACCAACAGCAATATATCTTTCAACACCATACAAAGAAACAAATAAAACTTATCATCAACATCAAAATGTCTTTTAAAACCATAGAACTAATTGCCTCATATTATTTGAAGCTCAAAGCTTGGAAATCATGAGAAAAAAATATAAATCCTACATTCTAATATATATCCAGATCACAACCTCTAAATATCTTGTCCCTTTCAATACACAATGCGTAGGCCGAAAACATTTCTATCCTTTAGTACCTATCTTGTTTAGGTTATAAAAATGCCGAAAACGTAAAGCTAGAGACATCAGACGATTTTATTAAGACTTATACAAGGCTTTATTGTACAGACAAATCGTTAAGAGCTTATTCGTTGTTTTATTTATTTTTTATGTTCCTGTTTTCAACTGAATAAGGATTTCAATTTATGTCTATAAAATTGATAGGTTTAAGAAAATTTTCCTAAATTTCTAAATTGAATGTTATGACTGATTCTTTAAATAATTCATATTAATAATTCATGTATTAATCTGGAATTATAGAATATTAAAAAAAACAACGTATTTATTTAGAAACTCATGGAGAATAAATTAAAAAAAAGACGTGTGGCACTCGGGGACTGCCGCGGTAAAGCTATTGCATGCTATGCCTTCAAGCCACACCTCCGTTCCCGTCGGAGTGGGGAGCGTGAGGTTTTTCGTTACTAAATTTCTGGATTCGGTCCCCGCGCTCAAGGCCCGCGATAGAAGCTATGCAATAGCTTAAAAATATGATTCTATACAATATTATCAATCTAAAAAAGTCCCTTTTGCAGCCATACATCAAGCTTATCATTCGTCACAATTAGATAGAATGACTTAACGAAACTATTGTTGTATTAATGAAAATGTATTACCAGTTGAAAGAAAACAATAGTATTTGAATGTTCTAATAAATATAAATAAGATAAATTCATGAAATTATTCTATTGACACCGAATCTTGTTAAGTGCGTATAATTTTGAATTAAATCTCTCCGTTAGAAATGTATCAAAATCGTGTGTAAAGACACACATACACATATTCAGGTGAAGCTAATAAAATCGTATTAAAAAGAAAATCAATGTTATTTTGACTGCATTCTAAAAAAATGAAGAAGGTTAGGGCAAAGGAAGGGATGTTGAAATAACCTTATTTTCGCGTCTTCAAAAATACTATACACTCTGGCATATATAAATATTGCAATAACTTTAAATACCTATGGATATTATTAGAATGAAGAAATAAGTAAACACGTGTAAGTCGTATTTACAGAATTTAATAGACGGTCTAGAAACCGAAACACCGTAATTATACATACTTTGTGGCAATTACAAAGTTTCACCTATTGCGAGTATTAAGATACAGTTCCTTTAAAAATTCAACAAATTTTTGATTACAGTTAAATAAACAGACTGGTTGAAGAGGAAGATTATAATAAATTATTTATTAAGTTACTTATTAATATTGTACAGAAAAGACATGATATAAAAGTTAAAATACAATTTTAAACCCTAACATTGCTGTAAATTTATCTTTTTTAAAACATTTACAAAAGGCTTATATATCAAAATCATTCAGCAGCTTATAATTCAGTTAGAAAAAGAAAAAAATACCCTCATTTAATCATCAAAAGCTAAACGCTAATAGCTTCATTAGTTCAATCTACGTCGTAGCCAGTCGTAGCAGCTATCGTATATCGTAGGTACGCCGTAGCGATTCCGTAGCGCCTAATGTATTTAGTTTTAGTATTAAAGGTGTTTAGCTGTTTACAAGATCTCTTGGCTTTTATTTGTGTTTCGTTTTCAGTTACTCATATATACAACGAATTAAATTCTAAAAAAAAATGATTAACTTCTATTTTAAAGCATTAAAATGCAGTTTTAGAAATAAAAGCTTCTGGTATAATAACGCTACCGTTATATGAAGTAGTAAAATCTATGACCCCAATATTCTCGTAAATAAATGAGTAAAATATTAATTAAAAACTATCACCCCCTTAGCACATAAAGAAGTAACAGAAACCCCAACAATGAAAATACAAATAAGACTTAACACCGTGCAAATTGTCACTGAAATAATTTTTTTACATAAAAAGTTCTCAATTGATAACTAAAAGGATATTTGAGAAAAGTCGCGATGGAAATCTTTCCCTCGTTATGTTTCGCTACAATTAAGAAAAAAGAAAAATTCCCCCGAGAAATAAGATTAATTAACGCTGTACAGGCACTTTGTTCCAAATCCCTGATTTTGGAACTTAATGATGCCTTCGTTTGATTTTATTATAAATATTTTATTATTTCTATATAAATTTAACAAGCTGTGCCCCGCGGTTTCACCCGCGTGGGTCAGCTTATGTTGTTCTTAGCGTGATAATATATAGCCTATGTGCTATAGCCTTCCTCGATAAATGGGCTATCTAACACTGAAAGAATTTTTCAAATCGGACCAATAGTTCCTGAGATTAGCGCGTTCAAACAAACAAACTCTAACAATAAAAGTAATTATTTAGAAGTTGAGATTTCAATGTAAAAGTTTTACTGTTGCTAACTCAATAGAGCTTAATATTTAATGGAATGTAAAAGACCTTTTGGCTATAACTTCATATGTAAATAATTACAGAATCTGTTATTAATTTTAAATTAATTATTACAATCTTGTGTTCGTATTTGACAGGTCTAAAATATATTTCATAACATGTAATAAAAGAGTAATTGTTTTATCTGAAGGATGGGTATTTTTATGATCTTTGTTATTCTAATTGTATTTATATGCAAATATAAACCATTTTATTAGCGAAAAGCTCCCGTTCGTATTCACGTTTGATATTTTTCTTTGTTTAGAAATTATAAGCTTTAAATTGAATTTACCGTGATTTATTATTTTTTGAACATTTTATGAGCATGGACAAGACATATTAGTAAATTTAATTAGCTAGGTTTCTTCTCATGGCTTCTCTCGCGTTAATTTTACGATATTACGTGGATGAATCTTTAAATACAATATTCCATTCCGTACTACATACTTTTGGGGCTAGTTTTTAGAAGTTAATGCATATTAGACCTTTATCTTTCCTATTCCAAATAATATCGTTAATATATAATTGTTTTTCAGTTAAAACTGAGCACTAAACAAACACTATTGTTTGTAAAATGTCACCCTAGAAGCCTATACTAGACCCTAAACTGTTTACTCGCTTAAAGTAAATCTAAAAAGCGTAAGTCCTATTTTCCCTACAATATAAACTCGTACAATACAAGCATAATAAGTTGGAATTCAAATAGTTTCGAGAGTCAGACCTCAGTCCTCACAATGGGCTTTTGTTCCCACATTGTTAGTAAGTTCATGGCCGCTGTTATACATTTGCGGGAATATCTGAAAAATTACCCACAAATCCATTATTCGCCTAATTGGAGCTCTTGTGAAATTAATGCTGATTTCTAGAATACTGAGAGATTTTTTTCTGTTAGGTTATAATGTGGTCGAAAATGAATATGATTAATTGTAGTTATGAATTTGTAAATTGGATGATTAACTTTAATATATACGAGGTGGCTAGGAGATATAAGTACTTTTAGTTTTAAGCTATTGCATAGCTTTTGTCTCAGACTTTGAGCGCGGCGACCGAATGTAAAAATTCCGTAACGAAAAAACCTAATACCCCCCACTCCAACCGGCACAGCGATGCGATGCTATGCAATAGCTTTACCGCGGCAGTCCTCGAGTGCCACACATTTTTTTTTTTTTTTTTTTATAAACAAGTAAAGTTGGTAAGCTTAAACTCAAACTCAAACTCAAACTTAAGTTACAGCTTTGTTGGTGCTTTGACAATTACATGAACTTATATTTTTCCGCTTCCGCTATTTATAAATATGAATCTGTTATAGAAATAAAACATTTTTGATTATTAAATTCCATATCAATAGATATTAAATACTTAATTGTCGAGTTGTGGATCAATTCCATTTCCAAGAATAGCTGTACAAATTCAAGGAAAAAATATAAAATTGCTTCCACCGTTTTCATTTAATTCCTTTGTACACTAAACATATAAACTCATTCATTAAAACATTTATGATAACCACAAAAATTCCTCCGCACGAATTTAGGCCAATTACATAACAAAAAGTAATTAATATAATGTTATGAATTAAAAAAAACAAAGCTCTCTTGAGAATGGTGCGTATTGCATAAAATAGTACAGTAATGAAAGGTTGTATTGCCTTTTATTAATTTAATCATTAGACTTTATAATGAAATGGACATAAAAAATAAAAAAAACATATAACATTAACATTGAAATAAATATTTATTAAGCTATTGCATAGCTTTTATCGCGGGCCTTGAGTGTGGAGACCGAATCCAGAAATTCCGTAACGAAAATAACCCCCCACTCCGACCAGCACAGCGGTGATAATTTTTATGGTATGCAATAGCTTTACCGCGGCAGCCTTCGAGTGCCACACGTCTTATTTTACAAAACACAAACACAGACACTGACACTGACTCAGACACAGACACAGAAACAGACGCTGATGCAAACGCTGACGCTAACGCTGACGCCGAAGCTGCACAGACACAGACATAGGCACTGACACAGCCGCTGACGCTTCGCTGATGCTGATGCTGACGCTGACGCTGAAGCTGACACTGACACAGACAATGACACTGACACTGTCACTGACACTGTCACTGACACTGACACTGACACTGACACTGACACTGAAACTGATGCTGACGCTGACGCTAACGCTGACGCTGACACTGATACAGACGCTGACGCTGACGATGACGCTTACGCTGACGCTGACACAGACACAACACAGACACTGACACTGACACTGACACTGACACTGACACTGACACTGACACTGACACTGACACTGACGCCTAATAATATATCAAGCTTTGTTAGTATAGAGTATAGGGTATCAAGTCGTATGAATATTCAATTCTAATTCATGATGTAATACGAATTATAGTAGGTACCACCACGCCATGTTATTAGTATTCCATCAAAATTCCTTTTTTTTTT
>CAJQZM010036158.1:6977-18457 GCA_907164665.1 Colias nastes
GTTCTTAAAGTCGGTAACTTATTTTTGTTCGAACAATAGAGGTAATAAATTCCTAATGATCAAGTTGTAAAGGTTGTACAATAAAACGTTGCTATGTTCGACATACAGAGCTCAAATTTAATTTTTCGAGTCATAGAGTGAAAATATTTACCAAAATGGCTTGGAGGGACTCGGTGATTATTTCGACAAACAGAGGGTAGAGATTTCAAGTAATGGAGGTTTTGGTGTTTGAAGGGAAGGGAACAAAACATTTTTTCGAGATTTGGAGGTTTTTGACTTATCGAGGTTCGACTCAACGGGGTTCTACCGTATATATAATATGTGCGTCATTAATTTCTGACTGTTTCGAGATTTGGTGCAAAATAAAAAATAGTGTGTAAATAAAATTTGTAAAATTAAATGAACAAATGAAAAAAAATTAATTAATTATAGTAAAAAAAGCATAAAATAAAATATTCTATATTAAAACGTATATATAATATGTGCGTCATTAATTTGTGACTGTTACGAAATTTGGTGCAAAATAAAATAGTGTGTGAATAAAATTTGTAAAATTAAATGAACAAATGAAAGAAAATTAATTAATTATAGTAAATAAAGCATAAAATAAAATATTCTATATTAAAACGTATAGATAATATGTGCGTCATTAATTTCTGACTGTTTCGAAATTTGGTGCAAAATAAAATAGTGTGTAAATAAAATTTGTAAAAAATCAATAAAATAAAACAATTGAGTAAAGATCTATAGGCATATTATGTATGAAGATATGTATATATTTATACAGGGAACTTCTCAACGTGTTATCTATGAAATTATACTTTTACTCAATTGTTTAATTTTATTTATACACTGTTTTATTTTGCACCAAATCTCGAAACAGTCAGAAATTAATGACGCACATAGTACATAATATATACATAATAAGACAGAGGTTAAGCTTAAATAACTTGAAACATAAATAACATGATCACGCCCACGTGTTGGTGTTTTAAAAAATTCAATCAAAAACTGAGAATAACTTTAAATATTTTAGAATTAGAAAAATAAATATGTACCGCAATCAACATTCAAGTATTAGAAAAAATTTATACCATAATTTCACCCACGTGTTATAGTGTATCTATACATAATAAAATTGAAAAAATTGAAAAATACAATCAAAAAGTGAGGTTAATTTTGAATAACTTAGAAAAATAAATACCATAATTACACCTAAGTATTAGAAAAAGAGATGTAATTACTTACTTTTTTTAGAAATTCACTGGAATTAGAATTAAAATAAACACTTAGATTTTGCTGATCACTTAATATAATATTACCACTTCACTATAGAGCGTTGGAAATAAATACGAGTGCAATAGAAAAACGGTCAAGTAAAGTGATTGGACGTACGTTAAAACGATACGCTATCCCTACTCCGCTGGAGAAAGTATACGTCGAATCACGCGTGGTAGGGATAAGAAAAAGTTGGCGCGTAACGCAAAAATGTCACGAGTACGACGTAACGCAAAAATGTCACGCGCGCGGCGTAACGTAACGCAAAAATGTTACACAAAATTTTTGTCCACCCCCGATAAAGAAGTTTCACTTCAATAATTTTCATTTTTGATTTGCACAAAAACTACGCATTTCCGGCGAAAAAAAATAGCAGTTTGTTATGAAAAGTCACTACCTGCTATCCATCAATCACCTCAAAATAATGAAATTCGGGGATCATTTTTCAAAAATTTAACCGGTTAATATTCTAAAAAGTACAACAAATTGAAAAATAAAAATACTAAAGCGTGGGGTAATTTTAATGCATCTGGCAATCAATCTGGCACACACACATGGATGTGTCGCCGCCATTACTAGGCTTCACTCAATGTTTAGGTGATATACCGTCCGTCTTTTTTTATACGTCCATGCTTATTGCACAGAAATTCTAGTTTCCGATCTTTTTAAAATTTAAGTACCTAGCTTATATTATGTGAATGTGGATCCTCCTTTAAAATATTACCAACAGACCTTCAATACATCCTTATACCTGTATTTGTAGACACCACATAATTTTAGGCCTTGAAATTAATACTAGAATATTTCCCGCCAAAAATAGCGAATGACAGATGTCAAAGCACCTAAACGAGGCGAAGGTATTAAATTATTCAGCCAGCGAGATAGTTACGATACGTTCGGATACCGAGACGAATAACTTTAACGCGGCTTGAATTACAAATAAAGCAAACAAAAAGCATTATGTACCTAAACACGTTGGAATAAGGGTGAATTTAAAGCAATGGAAATGGTTTAGGACATGCGTATTGCTTCAATGTGTAGAAGGTCCAGATATGTCAAGGACTGCTTAGCAAAATAGCTTTCTTTATTTACACATTACTTATATACCTTACAAAAACAACTGAATAATTTTATGGAATACTTACGTTTTCATAATAATTGATATCAATACCAGGTAGGATTGATATCTAAGACCTAAATGTCATGTAGAGCATTACATTCCTAGCTTCTACGTCACGTTCTTTATATGTGAAGCGTATAATATTTTATCGAACTCTTATAAATCGATCTAGCTTTAGTTTGCACAAAATGTTCAAGACATACGGCTGTTATAAAAGAAATATAATATTTCAGTCTTACACGTTACATGATCTTATTGATAAGTTGATGACGCTAAAAATATAAGTACCGCGCGTTTAAGAAACCTCAACCCACCTTAAAGTACTCCTACGCATAAATATATCGGTCCGATCAGTACATAAACTCAACAATAGCAGTAAATTCTCACATATCTTCAAACAAACCGAAGTCATTTATCAACTCTGTATACTCATAAGGAAACAAAAAATATTTTTATATCCTACTATCTCGTAGGCCGTTGGGGGCCGAGTCACCTTCGTCCGTAGGAGTATACCCGGAGTATGGATTCCCTACACGTGGCCCCTGGGTGGTGCTAATCAGGTGACATGGTGGGAGACAATCGTCGCGGCTATAATGACCACCCATCAGCTGAAGCCGTGTCGCCAAGCGTCCGCGTTCCGACACGATGAAGCTGATGTAGCCCATGTGAAGACGGGTCGAATCAGTTGCGCTTATACAACCTGGACGATTTGACGCACACTTATGTTGTTGCACCTGGAGACTAGTCATGGAGGGTAGCGGGATCCGAGGCACGGTTCACCGCTGGCCGACCGCTAGTCAGTAGGGGGCCCAAGTAGCGTGCTAGCCACATGTGAAAGGCTGCCCCGCCAACTAGCGAAAAATCCCAAGATGCGCCATAGTGCCGGTTGGCGACCGGACGAGAGGGCCCTATGGACATCCTTGGGGGGGCTCGGGCGTCCCCGCAGTCTCCAGACTAGTCCCCATCAGTGTAGCTTCTGAGTGTGTGTCTCAGGTCTAGAAGTATAGCGCCTCGATTCACTGCCGTCTTCACACCTACTTCACTCTTTAATTTATATGAAAAAAGCAAGGTACAAGAATAAAGTTGTACAGCGGCAGCACTCCCTCTCGCTGAAAGTAGACCTCACTAACATCAGAGGTCTACACTCCAACCTCGCTGCAGTCCACTTCCACCTAGAGACTAGCAATCCTTGTATCTTGTTCCTCACGGAGACGCAGATTAGATGTCCGTCTGACTTGGCGTACCTATCCTATCCCGGCTACACCCTGGAGCACAATTTTAAAGCTCGGTCAGGTGTGTGCGCGTACGTCCGAGACGACATCTGTTGTCGGCGTCTCCGGTATCTTGAAGACCCCCATTTTTCCGTATTATGGATGCTGGTGGACACAGGCCCAGAGAAACTTCTCTATGCATGTGTCTACCGAGCGCACAGCGGAGACCAGGAGACGATCAGGCTCACAGAGTACCTAAGTGAGGCGGCGGACGCTGCTCAGCACAAATACCCTTCCGCTCAGCTTGTGTTACTGGGGGATTTTAATGCCCACCACCAGGAGTGGCTATACCCATACCAGTGCACTGACCTCGCTGGGAGAGAGATGCGTAAACTTTCTATAGCATTGAATCTCACCCAGCTGGTTCAAGGAGCGACGCGGGTTCCTGATGTTGAGAGCCATACAGCCAATTGCTTGGACCTTCTGCTGACAACAGATCCAGACCGTTACTCGGTAGCGATTTCCTCGCCGCTTGGCAGCTCCGATCACTGTCTGGTGAAATCTGTATCTGTCTACTCGCCGCCCGATCCCAGTCCTAAGGGCTCTCGGCGCGTGTGGCAATACAAGTCAGCAGATTGGGATGAGATGCGTTCCTTTTTTGCATCATATCCTTGGCGGCCTGTCTGCTTTTCTTCTGAAGACCCTTCGACCTGCGCGGATGCTGTGACTGATGTGTTGCGACAGGGAATGGAGTACTTTATTCCATTCTCCGACGTAGCCATGTCCGGCAAAGCTCAGCCCTGGTTCAGAGCCGATTGCAGACGCGCTGAAGCGCTAAAGCAAGAGGCGTATCTGGCTTGGGTTGACGCTCGACACCGCAAAGCGAGGGATGTATCTGAAAAGAAGAAAGCCTTTAACCGGGCTGCCAAGTCCTGCAAGAAGGCTCTACGGAAAGCTCGATTTGACCACGTTAGCCGTATAGGGAACAAACTGGCTTCTTACCCCTCCGGTAGTAAAGCGTTTTGGTCCCTGGCAAAGTCGGTTGAATCGAATTTCTGCCGCCCCTCACTTCCTCCACTGCTGAAACCTGACGGGACGCTGGCTCACACCGCCGTAGAGAAAGCGAACCTATTTGCTACTCTATTTGCGGAAAATTCTCGTCTGGATCCCGCAAGCGCAAAACCTCCCAGTCTACCTGGATGCGAGGCGAAAATGCCGGAAATTCGCATCCGTCAGACGGAGGTTCTTAAAACGCTGCGGAATCTTGACGTGAATAAAGCCAGTGGCCCTGACGGAATTCCAGCCATAGTTCTTAAAACCTGTGCGCCTGAACTTGCTCCTGTTTTGACACGCCTCTTTCGCCTTTCGTTGACGACTGGAATAGTACCGAAACCATGGAAACTTGCCAACGTGCAGCCTGTGCCCAAAAAAGGCAGTCGTGCCGATCCTTCCAACTACAGGCCAATTTCAGTCACGTCCATACTCTGTAAGACTATGGAACGTGTACTGAACAGCCGGCTCCTGGCACACCTAGAAGCGAACGACCTCCTCAGTGACCGACAATACGGGTTCCGCCGAAACCGGTCTACTGGGGATCTTCTAGCGTACGCCACCTACATCTGGAGCGAGGCCATCGAGAATCATGGTGAAGCACTTGCTGTCTCCCTTGATATCTCAAAGGCCTTCGATAGGGTCTGGCATGATAGTCTTATTGGCAAGCTTCCATCCTACGGTCTGCCTGCTGGTCTCTGCGCCTGGATCTCAGATTTTCTGAGAGACCGGTCGCTTCGGGTAGTCGTCGACGGCTGCTCGTCTGACCAAATGGCTATAAATGCCGGAGTCCCTCAGGGATCAGTTCTCTCCGCAACACTCTTCCTGCTACACATCAACGATCTGCTGAAACCCGGTATCTATGGGTACGCAGACGATAGCACTGTTGTGGAGAGATATGTATCCAGCGCGCGAGCCAGTACGGCACAAATTCAGTCTCTACGGGAGGCGATGGTTGATCGCATGAACTTGTCCTTACAGGCGGTCTCCGACTGGGGCGATGCCAATCTGGTCAAGTTCAATGCGTCTAAGACCCAGGCGTGTCTATTCTCCGCTAAACGGAGTCCATTCCACCTGACTCCGAATTTCCAAGGTGTGTCCGTGCCGATAACTAACCACCTCGAGCTTCTTGGTATCACCTTAACGCCCACTCTGAACTTTGGTTCCTTCATTGAATCTAAAGCCCAAGTAGCCTCAAAAAAGCTTGGAATTCTGGCGAAGGTGAGACAGTATTTCAGCCCGGGACAGTTGCTCAACCTTTATCAAGCACAAGTCCGATCGTGCATGGAATACTGCTCTCACCTCTGGGACGGTTCCGCCAAGTACCAGCTGGAGGCGCTTGAGGCGATAGAGAGGCGTGCCAAGAGGCTCATAAACGACGATGACCTAGTAGGCAAAAAGCTCCAGAGCCTCGGTCACCGCCGCAGAGTGGCCAGCTTATCGGTCTTCTATCGGATACACTTTGGAGAGTGCGCTGCGGAACTACACGATCTCGTTCCGCCATCCCCGTTCTTCCATCGATCGTCGAGGCGCACAGATTCTAGGCATCGCCATATGGTGGACGTTCCATGTACCCGGACTAAGCGGTTCGGTTCCACATTCTTTATCCGAACCGCGAGGGACTGGAACATGCTTCCTGAGTCTGTGTTCCCCGACGAGTACAATATGGGGGTCTTCAAGCGTAGAGTGAACAGGTACCTTCTAGGGAAGCGCGTTCCATCTTAGACCACATCTCAGCTTAACATCAGGCGAGATTGTGGTCAAGCGCTTCCCTATTACCAATAAAAAAAAAAAAAAAAAAAAAAAGGCGGAGACGCTACGAGAATTTTTGCATTTGTATACAGCCGGGGTAGATCTATGGCAAGGGAACGGTTCTTATTTTTTTACTTCTTCTGGTAGTTAGGTAGTTAGTTCAATTTTGTGCTATATTAATCTAATTGCAAATCTTATAGAAAGAAAATTGTGCAGAGGTATTAGATTCACTGATTGTAGAGTTTTTATGTAATTAATAAAAAATAACACGTTTCAGAGCTGATACTAAACCATCCAGTAAAAAGTTGACGTAAATATAAAAAAATACTTATACTACCTTTACCTATACCTTATCTCTTTGTAAAAATAAATAAAATCTATCAAGAAGACAGCCCAAACATCCAACATCACCATGACGTTTCAAAAATGCATCTTGCAAATAAAATAAAATAAAAAAAACAACCATGTTCCAAAATAAACAAATCTAACATGAACAATGAGCGCGCAATGTTGCGAAGTTCTGAAGTTCTGAAGAAGATAAAACCTACAAAACCTGTATGTAAGTCCTGTGCAACGATCAACGAAGCCCAAGAACTGATGAACAGATTAAAAAGGATCATAAAATCTACACCAAAATGTGAAATGTGTAATACGGAGTGTACTGTTGAATACCATCTTTGTAACTTGGTAGCTTGGACGGGGGCTATAGTAATACTTGCTGTTGTTCTGAGGTCTCTATATCTGCTGTATATGAAGCCAGAAGGTACATGACAAGGTATATTTATGCTCGTTGTGGTCAAAACTAAAAAATTTGCACTGTACTGATTATAGAGAACCGTTCCTTGCTGTAAATGTAACAAAATATTACAAATAATATCTTGTAGTACATATATCTCGATGGTATTCAGGGAAATTCTTTTGCATATTACGTAGTTGGTTTAAAGTTACGTATAAATTGCTAGAAATTTTAAAATACTTTACTGCATTTTGCTTTTTTATGTCGTTAATTATCTATGATTTTGTTACAACAATAAAATGCTCAAACTTAAATATGTATATGCAATATTTTTTTTTCATTATATTCTATAATTTGTTTAGTTTTCAGGACGATCCAATGAAACTATGATCGGCCAAATATGCACAAATGTTGGGATTTAGAAAAAAGACGAGGATATATCGTCTTAAACGGGCTATTTATTTAAAAACCAGAAATGGTACGCTTGGATCTGGATTTGTATCCCAAATTAGCAACATTGCTGTATCGATTGGCATTCTCTTCGTATTCTTGCTTATCCTGAGAGCCCTCTATTTAAAGTTTGTTAAAAATCAAATGGAATGTCATTACTAAAATATATAGAATATTTTAATACTTTAACAGAGGAATAAAATCATGATGTAATTATTCCCGGCCTTATTTATTCTGTTGTCCTCCTCTGCAATCTCAACTTAGATTTAAGGATTATTTACAGAAATAGAATCTTATCTATCAAGCAAAGTCAACGAATTATTTTTGATCTTATTTCTATCAATTTTATTTTTTCAATATTTATTACGCATTACGCAATCCAAAATCGCGACCTTAAACCAATTTAAGTGGACAAATTGACAGAGATGGTAGAAGCTTTTAAATTCATATCATTAATCCATTTAGGATTTAATAAATATGGTCATTGATCAATTTTTATGACCCAGACTTCCTTTTGGCATTAAATCCAACCATCCCGTAATATATAAACTTCATAGTAATATCTGAACTTAATTCATTATATGACATTATATTATATCCGCTAGATAATTAGTATTTAACATAATATTATTATCTAATTAACTGGAGATAGGAAATAGAACTGGTCGGTCATTTTTCGCCGTGTTAGTTAACATTGACATTCAAAGTTCAAGAGTTGGAATCGAATGTTCTGGAAGATTCATGATAAAAATTTGTTGAAAATTTCGTTCACGGAAATATTAAGACCAAATTACAGATACATTTAGGACTAAACAGATTAAAAATAACATATTTTATGTATTTATACAGCAAAATGAATTCAGGCATTTCGTAATTATTAATAATTATTATTATTCAATATATTGCAGCATACATATTTTTATGTTTTATGTTATACTAGCTTTCCGCCCGCGGCTTCGCCCGCTTTGTCTTAAACCTTATAAATTATATACTAAAACCTTCCTCTTGAATCACTCTATCTATTACAAAAAACCGCATCAAAATCCGTTGCGTAGTTTTAAAGATTTAAGCATACATAGGGACATAGGGACAGAAAAAGCGACTTTGTTTTATACTATGTAGTATGTAGTGATCTTAAGAATGTAAAACCACACTAACATGGTATCGGATATAAATTTATATCATTTCCTATTTCTACATGGATGGAAGAAATAATTTATATACGGAAGTAGCATTACGATTTTTCTATATAACTATTATTTCATATTTAATAACTATTAAGCATTATTTAATCTTTGTTATAGTAATTAACACTACATATTATCAGACATTCTAACAAATACATTTGAAACACCTATTTTGCACAATATACCTATGTATATCTATACTAATATTATAAAGAGGAAAGGTTTGTAATTATGTAAGTATGTATGTATGTATAGTTTTCACGCATAAACTACTGGACCGATTTCAAAAATTCTTTCACCATTAGAAAGCTGCATCTTCACTGAGCAACATAGGCTATATTGCATTTTCAAAAAAATTATAGATCCTTACCAAAAATGCAATAATGTAACCCAAGGTGTAAAAAATTCCTTAATAAAAACTCTGTCACCGCGTGCGCTGCGGAATCTATTGAAGATAGAACAAAAAAATGTTCTACGGTATTATAGAATGGATCAATATCTACAAGAAAGTCCGCGATACCATATGTCCATCTTCAGTAGTTATGTTACTACAACAACTTTTTTACGTTTTCAAAGTAAATAGAAGTGCCGACAGTAATCAAACCATGTTATCCATACACATATATTTATCCTTATCCCATTAAATGATGTTTTATTATAGACTGTTTCAAAGTGAAAAGGTGATTTTCATGTGATTAAAAATTAAACCTATAGTCCAACCTATAGTAGACTTTTTACTTTCACGATATCGCTATCTATGCGGGTGAAACCACAGGGCATTGCTAGTATATGATATTCTCACAAAGTTCTCCTTAAAAATCGCTAAGTAGGTAACTACTTTACTCAATATTATATTTGAAAAAAAAAATATATTATGCATATTAATTATGTAAGGTGTAAATAGTTGATTAAATAAGCATGCACTGCGTATTGAAAGCGAAGCGAAGCTATTTAAAACTCAACTCTCTATTGTTCACGAATAACCCATAATGTTACCTATTTCATTAGCATCTCTTACCAATGCAATGGTATAAAGGTTTGCTCACAAACTTGTTTGCGATTTCTTTTATTTGCAAATAGCAACTCACGGTGGTAAAAGCTCTTTGAATAACTTTGCCCGTGTTCAACAAAAGCAAAGAAAACTAAACTACACTGTGTCTGTGTGTGCACAACAGAGATGTAATCAATTTCAATTAAAAGTTTTTAAGTGTCCAAATGAGACCTAAGGTATTAGGAACCAAGTATACTAATTTTAATTTAAAACGCAAAAGCTTTGTGCATGGATATTAACGCTAAAAAATCATTATTTGCACAATAGTTTTGCATAACAAAGCCGCAATTGCACGCATCTAATACCGCAGCTACACTATGCTCCTCGTCCTGCTCATCGCGCTGCCGTTATTCGCCGCGACATTGCCCTCTGGCCACACACTGCTCTACTCGCGCGATTAATCGCGACGCTCTTCATTTCGCACTCGTAATGCCTTTGACTCGCGCGCAAAATCCAACAAAATAGGGAGCAGTGAGCAGGACGATAAGCACGACGAGTGGCATGACGAGTAACGCGGCCACACTATGCCTCTGCCTACTTTCCTCGTTACTTCCCATACCACTCGTCGAGTGTGTGGCTGGCGAATAAGAATTTACGAGTAAAAATTTCACCAAAAACTTATCTATTATTAAAATCGATTCCATACTTTCAATTTATTATTATTACAATAGTTGTGCCCCGCTGTTTCACCCGCGAAACCTTTCATTTATTACAACGTTTTACGGTTTGATTTTTGATAAAATAAGCCTACGTTTGACCATGGGGCTCCAAATTTCATCAAAATTGCTGAGTTTTAGCTGGAAAGCGTAACATGCTTGCGCATTCAAAGCTATAATATTAGAATTATGCATAAATAGTAAAGAAACACACAATTCACTAGTTCACAGTTTTTTTTTTTAATAAAGTGGCCCTAGTGAATTGTGTATCTTTACTAAAAAAATTCAATTCCATCAAGAAGTAACAATACAAAGTATAAATAATATATTAGTATGGATTGCAATAGAAATTCAAAAACCCGATCAGATAGTAATAATTTCCAAGAACCGACCGACATAAATCATAACCTTTTGCCTGTCATGACTTCACGAGTCGAGAAATGTAACATTCAACAATAACTTTATTTACCTTGACCTGCCCATTAATAAATTCGCCTTAATAATAATAGTGATTATAATGAGCAGAAATTAGACAATGCACTTACAATACTTTAGATTTTAGAACGATAGGTATATCACAAATTAGCAGATAAAATGATTTCCTGTTAGTTATAGATTCTTATCAGTGTTCTTATAGTATCTGTGTTTCAAAAAACTTTTTTTTACACACCATTATCTGAAAATAAAAATTTTGGTCGCAAAAAAACAGGTAACTATATCTCGTGTCAGCCGTGGGACGTCCACTGCTGGACAAAGGCCTCCCTCAGGGTTTTCCACCACGCCCGGTCACCGGCGGCCTGCATCCAGCGGCTCCCTGCCACTCGGACCAGGTCGTCTGTCCATCTTGTGGGTGGTCGTCCCACGCTTCGTCGTTCAGTACGTGGTCTCCATTCGAGAACCTTTCTGCCCCAACGGCCATCGGTTCTGCGGGCTATGTGCCCAGCCCATTGCCACTTCAACGTGCTAATCCGGCGAGCTATGTCGGTGAC
>CAJQZM010036160.1:0-27715 GCA_907164665.1 Colias nastes
CTGCCCTGGCAAACGTTGTTCTGCCTTACTCTTATCACTAAGGGGTACCTATAAAAAAAGATGTAGTTCGATTCTTACATCTACCCGATATGCACAAAATTTAGTTGATAGTTTGACCACAAATACTACTCCCCAGCCAATATAATGAATGAACGATATAAAGTTTGTCCCAGGGTACCTATGGAGGCATACATTCGCAAGGCTCGGGGAAGATTGGGTGTTCCTGGCTGTGCTGGGCATCGTCATGGGGTGTTTGAACTTCGCTATCGACCAAGGGATCGCTGTGTGTAATAATGGTATGTATCGCAGAATATCTATGTTTTTGAAAAGCTTTCTGTTTCTGCATACATAATTATCTTTACTGTACTCTGTATTGTATATAACATTGAGGTTACGTATATTGTTATTGGATATTGATTAAAAATAATGTTAATATGTTTTGACATGCGTCCTTAAAGGATTTGAGGTAAATATTATAACAATTGAACAAACAAAAAATGGGTATTTTTTTTTTTTTTACAATATTTATTTTGGTTTATTTCCATCTTAATGTAGTACTTACTTCTGAATTTGTACATCTAATGGATTTTTAGGTACTAATAATTACCTATACTTAAGTAAATACTATCCATACTAATATTATAAATGCGAAAGTAACTCTGTCTGTCTGTCTGTTACTCAATTACGCCTTAACTACTGAACCAATTTGCATGAAATTTGGTATAGAGATATTTTGATACCCGAGAAAGGACATAGGCTACTTTTTACCCCGGGATATAGGATAGGTTTTATCCCGGAAATCCCACGGGAACGGGAACTATGCGGGTTTTTCTTTGACTGCGCGGGCGAAGCCGCGGGCGGAAAACTAGTACTAAATATATCTAAAAATTATTTATTACACATTACACATTACAATTAAATCTGTGATAGGTAAATGGTTTGAAAAGGGCAATATTAGCACTTCTTGGCTAGTAATAAGTGGTAATAATGTTAATTAAAGTTATTTTATTGGTCGGAACCGCTTTCATAGGTACTTACATTGCATAAAACTATCCCTTCCAGAAGCAAATAAGTTGAATTAAAATTTATTGTATTGCAGCTCGAACCTGGATGTACAAAGACGTAGCAAGAACCATCTTCACCAAGTATATAGCGTGGGTGTCTCTGCCTGTGTGTTTGATACTGTTTGCAGCTGGCTTCGTGCATATAGTAGCCGCTCAGAGTATAGGTAATAATATAGATAATTAATATAATTTTAGGTACTTATAAATGCGAAAGTATGTCTGTCTGTCACCTCTTAGACGCTCAGAGTATAGGTATAAAAAATCATAACTTTAATACTATAAATGCGAAAGTAAATTTCTGTCTCTTCTTCACGCCTAATAAAAATAGCGTGTTACGAATAAATAATAGAATATGTGGGAACAATACCTGTGTACCTATAAAGGGACAAAACGCGTTTACTAGGTCACTGCTAATAATGCAAATGAGTAATTTTAAACTGCGCTAGAAATTATTATAGCCGTTGCTTTCGTCTTTTACTGAATTTCTAACCACAATTTTATTTCTTTTATTTTTATTTAGCAGTAGCTGTGTTTAATGTATTAAGAAAATTAATCGTTTCATGAATCATAATCACTACTAGTATAAAACAAAGTCGCTTTGTCTGTCCCTATGTCCCTTTATATGCTTAAATCTTTAAAACTACGCAACGGATTTTCATGCGGTTTTTTTTAATAGATAGAGTGATTCAATGGGAAGGTTTTAGTATATAATTTATTAGGTTTAAGACAAAGCGGGCGAAGCCGCGGGCGATGAGCTAGTAACTAATAAAATAATTTCAATAGGTATAGTATCTGATACGTTTTTCATACGGCTTTCCTATCCAGAGTCAATTAAAATTAAAGTAACTAAAATGTTTTAGCTTTACAATACTAGATAAATTATTTTATTATATCTATTAAATTCTCTAGGATCTGGTATACCGGAAATGAAAACAATACTCAGAGGAGTGCACCTCAAAGAATATCTCACGTTTCGAGCCCTCGTCTCGAAGGTCGTGGGTTTGACAGCCACCCTAGGTTCTGGACTGCCTTTGGGTAAAGAGGTAAGAATGAAATATGTTCAAGTTCAAATATTTGTGTGATGAACTGTCTGTGTCTGGGTGTTAATTATCTATATAAGTATTTATTTAAAATTTATCAGCCATCTGGTTTCCATAACACAAGCGAAAGCTTAGTATGGGATCAGATCGTGCCGTGTGTGAAAATTGTCCTGAAATATTTATTTTACTTTTACGACTTTTTTGCTACTTTCACTTGGGATCAACCTGATTTTTTATATTTTTTTATGGTATTTTTGGTTTACCCCAGGGTCCATCAGTGCACATAGCATCAATGGTGGCATCCCTCCTATCCCGGCTAGTGACTACCTTCCAGGGTATATACGAGAACGAATCCCGGACCACGGAGATGTTGGCCGCTGCGTGCGCAGTGGGCGTGGCTTCTTGTTTCGCTGCGCCTGTGGGAGGTGAGTTTGTAGTGAAATTTACGTAAAAAAAGACAAAAAAAAAATAAAAAAATATGGTTGAATACAATTTTCTAATGTTTGATTTTACGCGAGTATTTTTAAAATGCACTAGATTTTTTAACGGATTTTAAACGCGATTTATTCATGTTTTTGTTTTCCCGACGTTCCGTATCCCTTAAAAAAAATCTTTAATATCTAAACAGCAAACATTAACAAAAAACATGAAAAAAAAAAACATGAAAAATTCCTTGATTTTTTGGTTAATATCGATTTTATATCGATATTTTTGTATGTTGTCTGTTGGAGGGCAAATAGTATTTTGATGAAACTGAATTTGTTTGTGTGTTTGATAAGAATAAGGACAAAAATCAAGCTGCAGTCCGTAAAAGTAAAAAGTAAAAATAAGTAATAATACAGGAGCACAGCAGAATCGACTAAATAGTTTTTAGGGTTATCAAAAACTAGCTGCGCTCCGTGGTTTCGCCCGCGTGGCTCCGCTCCTGTTGATCTTAGCGTGATATATAGCCTATAGCCTTCCTCGATGTATAGCCCATACATCATATAGGACATCACTTCAAACATTTACACTTAACGATTACACCCTGTATATAGATCTTCCTCGATAAATGGGCTATCTAACACGGAAAGAATTTTTCAAATCGGACCAGTTCATGAGATTAGCGCGTTCAAACAAACAAACTCTTCAGCTTTATAATATTAGTATAGATACGAAAAACTAAATCTTAGGTACTTCATAATATAACCGCAATGTATATAATAAATTGCGATATAAATATTACAACAACTCAAAGATTTTGTTGATAATTAATGCAATACGCGTAATTACAAACAACCTTGTACATAGGAATGTATGAAACTAGATACGTTTAGATAAATCTCTGAATAGCTGGTTTCCTTTGGTTCCTGTTTATTATTTCTGGTTCTTATATAGAGAATCAAATTTCATTTGCTTATAATTGAAGTTAATGTATACAGATACTTAGTTGGTTTAAATTAAAGCTTTCGGTTCATTAAAAAAAAATTTAAAGACCGCCTCCTTGGTACAGTGGTTGACGAATGACGCGTGAGCGTAACACCGAGGGGTCCTGGGTTCGATTCCCGGTGGAGATGAAGAAAAAAATGTCTCGGTCTGGCAGGACACAGAAGGCTGATCACCTACTTGTCCCTAAAGAAAATCGATCAGTGAAACAGATGTATAATGCATCTGCCCCTTACCCCACTAGGGGACATGGGACTTCACTTTCATGCGTATTTTTCTTTAATTGGAATAAATTACAATTGTATTATATCTCGGGTAATATTATTTATTTAATCTTTTATTTATTTCTTTCCTATATCTATATTTATGTTAGAAGATACGACAATGGCCAAAAAAGCCTACAACACTCAGATTGATGTGGTTTTCAAGTACTTAGTGAAAAAATAAAATTTTGATTTTGTTAGTTACGGTCTATGTTATCATTTACCTATTAAACCAATTAAATATTTTTTCTTCATAATAAAGTGTATATCATAATATAACATTTATTTTATCTTTAATTCCAGGTGTGTTATTCTCAATCGAAGTAACGACGACATACTTTGCTGTCCGCAACTACTGGCGGGGTTTCTTCGCAGCTTGTTGCAGTGCCATTGTGAGTAAATTTTTATAATATTGTTAGATAAAACGAATGGTCTTACCATAAAAAACCTATAGACAGGGTTTAACTTTAAGCGCGGGTTCTCTTTAATCTGGTTTTGTCGTATTTCACATTGACAACTATTAAAGTGACAGATCCCTGGTTTAAAGTTAGACTGTGTTTAAATTGTTTTGTGGTAGGACCATAAGTATTCATGATAATTAAATTCATTATAGTCGACGAGAACGTTCGTGGCACGTGGAGTTCGCCATTAATTATTTGCACATTCATAAAAATATCATAAACATAGGCTGAACTGTTTCTTTTTATTTTTCCTCATATTATGGAGATGTCAAATGGAGTTACATCGTCAATCAAATGTGTCTGATTGTCTGAATATATGGTCCATTGAAAAGTTACATTTGGGGTTGCATTTTTTAGAGGACGCAATTTTATTTTTTTGATGTGTAGGGGTGGTCAGTGTGAAGCTATCACCAAGTTTGTGGGGTCGCCACCCTTGTCCCACGGCCGCCATCTTGAAAATAGCGGTTGATATGGTTTTTACGATATATCTCTTAAACTATTTATTTGATAAAAAAAATTTGTTTACATTATTTGTTGCAAATTAAATACTCTACAACTTTGATCCTGCAACTTTTTGTCGTAGAACTATAAATAAAAAAGTTATAAGCGAAAATGTTCAGAAATTAGAGATATTTATATTTCTCAATAAAACTTTTTTTTATAATTTTACGTAGAAATGATATTTGACCATTTTTGTAGATTGTTTTTCGAGGAACAACTTTTATATACAACATTTTTTCATTAATTAAATAGCTAAAGTTTTACAGCGCTCCGAAGTGAGTACTAATTTTCAGTACTCTGAACTATACAGTATACTTATATTATGTGTGTACTAATAATAATTTGTCATCAGTAATGGTTTTTTTTGTTATTATAATATTTTTAATAATTAATTTTGCAATATCACTAATAATTAATTATTGAATCTTTTCCCCACCACCCAGGAGGTAGAGTCTGGAAGCGCGACTTTTTTTTACGTCGAAAAGCAGGTCTGAAATGTTCTGCAGTGTGCTTCTATTGTTCTGGAGTATGAGAAAAGAGCCAATAGCCAATATATGTATAGTTAAGAGTACTGAAAAATAGTACTCACTTCAGAGCGCTGTAAAACCTTAGTTATTGACGTTATGAAAAAATGTTGTACATAAAAGTTGTTCCTCGAAAAACAATCTACAAAAATGGTCTGATATCATTTCTTCGTAAAATGATAAAAAAAAGTTTTATTGAAAAATATAAATGGCTCTAATTTCTGAACATTTTCGCTTATAACTTTTTTATTTATAGTTCTACGACTAAAAGTTACTACACCAAAGTTGTAGAGAATTTAATTTGCAACAAATAATGTAAACAAATTTTTTTTATCAAATAAATAGTTTAAGAGATATATCGTAAAAACCATTTCAACCGCTATTTTCAAGATGGCGGCCGTGGGACAAGGGTGGCGACCCCACAAACTTGGTTTTAGCTTCACACTGACCCCCCCTACACATCAAAAAAACAAAATTGCGTCCTCTAAAAAATGCAAGGTTAGGGCTAAAAAATGTAACATTTCAATGGATCAATAAGAGTTTTTTTTTTTCATTTTACGCTCATATAAAACTAATTTTAATTGCTAGTGTAGTAACAATTCATGCTAATTATAAAGCTTGTACCATTATTTATAAATTATTTTTTATGGGCGACGCAGTACACTTAACATCAGGTGACGCGTCTGCTCTGTTGCCTCCTCTTATATATACATATATAAAAAAAATATATTTATAAATACAGATTCCTCCTACCAAATGTGGTAAACCAATCTACTATCTACCCTCACACTTTTATAAATTTAAAATATCCACAACCCTCATTTTTACAGATGTTCCGCTTGCTATCAGTATGGTCAGGTGCAATGCCGACCGTCAAACCACTGTTCCCAACCAGCCTACCTCAAGACTTTCCATTTGATCCACAAGAGTTCGCTGTTTTCGTACTACTAGGGTAAGTAGAGACATACATGTGGTACTCATGTGTTGGTGCGATTCGTGTGTAATTGTATGAATAATACTTGAATAAAAAAAATGTTATTTAATAATATTACTTTCATGTTTTAAGAGAAAAAAAATTATTTGCTTCATCAACACCGCAATGCAAATATGTAAAACTAAAAAGTATGTGCAATGGAACTACATTTCTCACACCAAAACGCTTACATTATTCAAAATATTATGTAACTTTCAGCCAAAGTAGTATTTAACTAAAACTATTTACCAATCAACACTACAACTAACTCTTATATGCCACTATACGAAGAAAAGAGATGTACTTATTTCCTTCTCGCTTCTCTGTATAGCGCCGTCCCTATGTATTCTTTGTTTGTCACGTTGTTCGGCAGACGTGTGGATGGCCTATTACACTATTTACACTTAACACAATAACTAAAACCATATTACAGCATCCCTTTTTCCAAACTTTTCAACAGTAATAATTAAAATAAATATTTCTTAACTTTCAGCATAGTATGTGGTCTAATGGCGGCGCTATGGGTGTGGCTGCATCGTCAATATGTGCTCTTTATCCGTAACACTAAGTATTTGAGCACTTTCCTGCAGAAAAAGTGAGTTTTTTTATTTATTTTCTTAACTAATATTATAAAATGAAATTCTTTTCTTTATCTTTATTTGTGACGATTTAACTCAAAAACGGCTTAGCAGATTTTCATAATACTTTTAACGTAGGCTTTATTATATTATATAGGCTAAAAAAATTGAAAAGCCACAGACAAGCGGATAGTCAAATGTACCTTAAAAATACAATAATATGTAAATACTAGCTTTCCGCCCGCGGCTTCGCCCGCGTTTTGAAAGAAAAACCCGCATAGTTCCCGTTCCTGTGGGATTTCCGGGATGAAACCTATTTGTTAATCCAAGTTACCCTCTATATGTGTGCTAAATTTCATTGTAATCGGTTCAGTAGTATTTGCGTGAAAGAGTAACAAACAAACACACACACACACACATCCTCACAAACTTTCGCATTTATAATATTAGTAGGATAAACAACAGCTATTACGATATGTCAAGTATTTATCATAATATAGCCCTATTAATTATTTATTATAGTAAAATTATATATAATTAAATAACTCGTTCTATTCCAGTCGTTTCATTTATCCCGGATTTGTTACCCTGGCAGTAATGTCGATACTGTTCCCGCCCGGGATTGGAAAATACATGGCAGCGGATCTGGGCAATCAACCACAGGTATTTTTCATCATCATCATCGCCATCATCGTCATTGTCATCATCATCATCATCGTCATTGTCATCATCAACATGTGGCTTTATCTATACGTGCTTTATGCGAGCTATTTGACATTGTTAATGATAAATAATCATTTTTAAAACTACAAGTTCAGTATACAATTTATCATCATCATCACCATCAGCATCATCGTCATCACCATCATCATCTTCATTGCCATCATCGACATGTGCCTTTATCTATACATTTTTATACGAGCTATTAGACATTGTTACTGATAAATAATCATTTTTAGAACTACAACAATATACTATTTATCATTACCATCGCCACTAACACAAATTTAAACTAAATCTAATAATTAAAACAGGTACTAAATCTAATAATTAATACAGGTTATTTCTATTTGAAAACTATAAAATTTTGGTGAACCACATATTATTAGAGTATACAATTCATCACCATTTTCATCATCATCATCATCATCACCATCATCATCGTCATCACCTACCATCATAATTACAAACAACATATTACAGGTATTATCTCTATTCGCAAACTTCACATGGTCAGACGAGCTGACAGCAGAACAAGCGGCCATTGTTTCCCACTGGCAGACACCTGAAGTGGACCATTTTGGATGCCTCATTATATATTTCTTTAGTATTGTGAGTATATTTTATTAGAATGATAAAAAGAAACAAAGAAAGTAGCACTTGAAATATAATTGGCGTCTAGCTGACAGGAAACTAAGCCCGCTCGTATACGGACTGCTCGAGCGGTCGGTCGTGGACTGCTCGAGCTGTCGCTACAAACCGCGCAGTTGACGGCTTGAAGCGGTCGCGACTGCTCGAGCAGTCATGTGTACGGCAGTGAATGAATGTCTATAGAACTTCGCGCGGTCGCGGCTTCAAGCCGTCGGGTCTCAACTGCTTGAAGCGGTCCGTGTACGGCCGCCCTAAGTGGTCTCAAACGAATATTCTTTTCCGCTTTTACAACATTTTTTGTTGCTGCTCCGCTAAAATACACTTTTTATAGGATAAGGTTTCAGGATACATAAATAAGCAATATTTTCTTTACTACTCATTATTAATTAATTTGCATAAAAGTATGGTATTAAGTCTAAGAAACAGCAATTCCGATTAATTTCCAATAAATTGTTTTGTGTTAAAAATGTTCATAATATTCAAAAAGTATCGACGAGGATGGGATTCGAACCCACGCGTGCAGAGCACATTGGATTAGCAGTCCAACGCCTTAACCACTCGGCCACCTCGTCATATACACTTGTTATCAATTTTTCAATTATTTCACTATAAAATATCGAATAAACAGATGTTTTAGTACCGTCATACAAATTTACGATTTCACGCTTCAAGCTTCAATTTTATATGTCATATTGAATGTAAATAATTGTTATTTATGACTCTTTTTCGATTATCGAGTTAAATGGTATTAATTTTTGTATTATGTTTACTTAAATGTAGGTTAAGTCACATTTCTGCCAACTATTTCCAGCCATAGAAATCATACCATAAAGTCGCTCCGTTGTGACGTGAAAGAATGACAAACATAGTTACGCACTTTTGCAGTTATAATATTGCCACTAACTTTTTAGCTATTTGTGATATTACCAATGATTTATCTATAAATAACTTCACAGCACACACTATGATAATCGACTGAAATTCAGCTTGACGTAATTTTTAATCCCCTTTAAGATATTTTTCAAGATTTTTTGTACTTTTTGTAATTTTTTGAAGTGAAACTTCCTTAAACGCGTTGAGAGTAAAATTTCAAGGTGACGTCAATACCATCACGTTATGAAGTAAAGCGACGATTTTGGTATATTTGAATTTTGCCAAAGAAGTTTCACTTCACACACGCTCTTTTTTATATATTTTTTTGTATTTTTTGTTATTTTTGTTATTCCCAGTACTTTCTCAGCATGGTATCATGTACTCTACCAGTACCTGCTGGTATTTTCGTGCCGGCTTTCAAAATGGGCGCCTCTTTGGGCAGGTTTACGGGCGAAGTTATGCATTATTTCTGCCCGCTGGGCGTGGCTTATGGCGGGCATATACAGAAGATATTGCCTGGTGAGATTTATGATGTTACTTAGTACTTCTTTACTTACTTAGGTTCTTACTTACTTACTTACATTCAGGTTGAATAATTGTTCAACAGCTCATAAAGCATAGCATTTAGTTATGAGATAGTATTTCAAATGATTTTTGCGCAAGCGCACACATTTCTTACTATGCATGTCTTTTATAGGGGGATCATTAAGTAAAATTTGTTGTTGTTTTGTGGGAGCTTGTTTTAAAGTAAAATATCTTTAGAAATTAAAGATTTTAACGGATTTTAAACGCGATTTATTCATTATATTATTATCGTTTAATTTTTAAATGTAAAATATCTTTCTATTTTATAGGGGGCTATTTTAAGTAAATTATAGGTTTGTTTTTTGTATAGGGACCTACTTTAAATTACAATATCTTTCTTTTTATAGGGGGCCATTTCAAGTAAAATTGTAGTTTTTTTTTTGTATATACTTTAAATAAAAATATCTTTCTTTTTTTATAGGTGGCTATGCCACGGTTGGAGCGGCGGCTTTCACTGGAGCAGTTACACATACTGTGTCTACGATTGTTATAGTTATTGAAATGACTGGACAGGTGAGATTTTATTATATTTGTTTCATTTATGGTATGGTGGAGTAGATTTAGTGAAGTAGTTTGCCGAAAATATTTTTTTTTTAATAAACTTTCTCTAAAATGCAAAAAATTAGCTTCACCTGCGTTGGTTGTGCTAGTTTTTAATTTACCACGTATTGTTTATTTTAGTTATTTTATATATTATCTAGAAATTCTTTTATTTACATCACCACAAAACTTATACTATAAAATCGCTCCATTACGACGGGAAAGAAAGACAAACATACACAGTACACACGTCAAGTACTCCGCGTCCATCTGTCTGTCCACGGTGAACTCAAAAACTACTGCATCTCTTTTGTTTTCACCAATTAATAGGTTGGAACTCCAGGGAAGGTTCATAATTTGTTTATTTTCAGTCCCAGACGGACGTTTATAATATTAGTATAGATAAATGATATATTATTTCCAGGTAACCCATCTACTCCCAATAATGGCGGCAGTATTAGCAGCTAACGCGGTTGCAGCTCTTTTGCAGCCATCTTGCTTCGACAGTATTATACTTATCAAGAAACTACCTTATCTGCCTGATTTATTATCTTCTGCCAGCCGTGAGTGTTTGAAAAAGTTTTTTTTTAATTAGTTCTATAAGTGTAAATGTATTTTTTGCTTTACTCTGCCCGGATAGACATTTTTTTAACAGTAATTAGTAGTAGTAATCCAGGCGAAGATACACGCAACAAAACAAAAATGATTAAAATTCGTTCTACCATCTTTGAGGTAAAACTTACACGATTTTTTTTCTTATAGAAATAGATTGTTTCTTGAAAAAATTGCTCAGAATGTTTTACAGGTAAATTTTTAATGAGTCGTTTGCATTTCACAGTATGCGATAAAAATATTTTTATTTTGATCGTATTTTTATTAGAATATTGATAAAATGACAAGCTTCACAAATACGTAACTGTATAAAAATTATACTTAGAATTTCTCAAATCAAACAAACTACCCTTAAATTTAAGCCTCTTCCAAACCCTCTAATTTAAATATTAACGAATTTAATATCTGTTAATATTTACAAAATATATCGACGAGGATGGGATTCGAACCCACGCGTGCAGAGCACATTGGATTAGCAGTCCAACGCCTTAACCACTCGGCCACCTCGTCATATGCACTTGTTATAAAATTAGACTTACAAATTATTAATGTAGATTATAGATGATTAATTTTGATAATAAATCAATTTGGTGATTAGAAATTATTTTAATTGTTTAAATTATTTCAATTAGATTTGGTGTTTTCTGAAGTGAATGTCTTATTTTTTGGAAACGTATGTGTTATGTGTGCTACCCGCTTCGTCCTAATTGACCCGGGATAAAAAGAGCCTATGACAATTAATGTGACTTTCTATTGGTAAAAGAATTTTCAAAATCAGTTCAGTAGTTTTAGAGTTGGTTCCCCTACAACCTAACAAAACAATCGTTACACCTTTGTAATATTAGATTTATTAATTCACTTCTTTGATATACTAACAGTTTTATTCCTGTTTACGATTCGTCTTTTAAAATAGCATAGTAAACAAAGTATAAGTTCTTTTCATTTGTCTACAAATGCAACAATTAAAGGTGTTTTGTATATTACATAACATTTTTTACATGATTTCCTTTTCAACAGTCCTTTTACATAGCTTTTTATTTTAACTACCTCTCTATTATGTCTAACTAGAACCGAAAAAATAGGTATAATAAATTATCTATTTTAACTAAGTATAGAAAATATTTCCAAAGTCAATGACCATGCGTATCATGTTGAATTAAAACTAAAGGTTTTCATACAGCTAATTAAATATTTGTTTAACTGTCTGACAATACCCATTACACAACGTTACCTACTTAATTACTTATCCAATTTTGAAACTGGTAGGTAATAAAGATTATAACATTGGCCACTTTTTATATGTGTTTTGACAGATAATATAGTACCTATGTATTGGTGTTACTATACTACAATAGAGGTTAATATTTTCTTAAATATTTATTTATCCAAAAAATGCAGGTATGTACGACATTTGCGTGGAAGACTTCATGGTGAGAGACGTCAAATATATTTGGAATAGAATGACGTTCCAACAGTTAAAGGATATTCTTAAAGCGAATAAGGTAAGGGAAAGATTTTTAAAGTGAAAAGCTTAAAAAATGTGAAAAAAGATAATCTGATTTGATGTTTCCCACTATTTGAAAAGTTTTGAAGTTTTGAAATATGTGATTGTAGTGAAATATGACTTTTAATTGGGTAATCGCGTGTACTTACTATGTTAGTTTTTCTGTATGTTTTCACTTTTCTATTTAAAACTTTATGACAATTTAATAAATTGAAACGTTCACGTTCAATAAATTTTCGTCTTTTGGTTGTCTATGTTGTTTCTGAGCCTTAAGACTCGCATCGTCCCATATTTGACTACTAATTTAACTAAATTAGTCAATGAATTACTAAAAATGCAAGTGCTAAGCTTTGACCAACAATTTCAACTAGATGGGTGCAATAATATGGTATCGGTATAAAGTTAGCTCTTATTTCGTTTCGCTTGAAACATAGCCAATGTAAATCGTAACATAATGCTATAACATTTTTTACGATTTGTGACTTTTTTCTTAGGTGTCTAGAACTGTTTTAAAACAATCTCTGCATGTAGCATGATTTTATAAGATAAAAAAGTTGGAATGCAATTTTAATAATGCCCATTTATCTTACACAGACGATGGAAAGTTTCGCAGTCTACCTTTTTCTATAGGAAAGGCCATCTCGTTCTCACAGACAATCAAAGCTTTCATCTAGTTGAAATGCATTTATAATAATGCCCCTCCCAAATCTTCATCTCACAGACGATCAAAAGCTTCCCGCTAGTAGACAGCCCAGCATCCATGGTCCTCCTGGGCTCGATCCACCGTTGGGAGCTGGTGAAGCTGATCGAGCAGCAGGTGGGGAGGTCGCGGCGCCTGCAGGTGGCCGCGCTGTGGCAGCGGGAGGCCGAGAGGAGGAGGGAGGAGGAGAGGGTGCGGAGACCCTCGCGGTTTGAGGTGAGGGGGGAGGGGAGGGAGGGGAGGGGGAGAGGGTGAGCAGGCCCTCGCGGTTCGCGTTGAGGGGGGAGGGGAGGGAGGGGAGGGGAGAGGGTGAGCAGGCCCTCGCGGGTGATGGGGAGGGGAAAATGATGTTTGTAATGTTAGAAAGCTTCCCACTAGTAGAGGGAAGGATGATGTTTTGTTTGTGTGAAGGTGATGATGATCTTCCTTCAAAGTTTTGAAATAACTATGACATTTTAGATATTCCAGATTTTAGGTATGGTAGTTTATGGAACCGTTTCTAAATAGGTCCTGTTCTACTGCACTTAACGTTTAAACTATAAATTATAAACTTTAAACTTGAATTTTCTCGGGCTAAAAATAAAAGAAGAACGTTTTATATCCCAAATAATATATAATGGATATAAAACGCTTCAAATGGAGAATAAAAGTATTACCATTATCGATACGAAAAGCCCTGTACTGAACTCAATAGACTAAATATCGGCTAAGGATACAGATATGTATTCACTTCTAATATATCACCACAATGAAAAAAATGTATTTAAAATAGCATCTATATTGTTTTTTTTTTATGCAAATCTCAACCCTATTCACCTAACATAAGGTTCACAATCGAACAGGTGACACCGGCCCCAGATATGCTGCAAGTGCCGGGAAGCGGCATGACGAGAGGCACTTCTCTAACTACCAAGGACCAGGGTGGACTTATACCTGGTAATTATTAGTATTTTACATTTCTAATTCATGATGATAATTCTTTAAGGTAAAGATTAATGTGCTAATTTAGAAAGAAAGAACGTTCTGACAATAAAATAAAAATAAAATTATTCACTTCTGAAAAAGAAGTAGGAAGGGATTAAATATTGTTTGACAAAAGTTGAATATAAAAGTAAACAGTTAAGTAATTTTACCAGTTCTTTTTTACAACCTAAGTCTCAAGAGGGGTTAGGCGGTCAGCGAAAATTCAGCTATTCGCGCCTGAGGTGAGGGGTGAGGGGGTCCGCGTTTAGTATGGAATCAACGTGCTCGAAACTAAAGATCGTAAGCGTCATTCACATTTTTATCAAAAAGTGAATGAAAATATTTAGTATTTTCTAAATCTAAAACAGTCACGAAATCGGGAAGGTAAATACCTATGTATTTGTGATTTTATACGAATTATTATCGTAAAATACGGTTGTAATGAGCATTTATATGATATTTAAGAGGTAACTTCAGGATTTTTTTTATCGAGCAAAATTTTTCCAATCGTGTTTTGGAAACAGTCATCCCATCACACATACGTTCTGTAATACATATTAGAAATTTTAGTGCGAAAAAACTTCAATATTTTCAATTATAGCTCATAGATAACAGTCCATTTTGCCGTTTTCACCTACTAAGGGCCCTTAAACTTCAATACAAATTTTTTTCTTTTAAATGTAATAGCCAAGTAATTGTTATTGAAGAGCCTTCTAACACAAGTGAATTTAATCACTTTAAATTAAAGCACTTATCTCCAGTCCAAGATGGAAACTTCATTGGCAAGATTCAAAAAATCGTCGCCTTACTCCATGGCGTGACGGTATTGCCATGACGCGACCTTGAAATTTTACTCTCAATGCCTAAAGAAGTTTCACTTCAAAGAACGTTTTTTTAAGGTTTTCTAAACCTCAAAAAGAATCCAACATTTCTCACTTACTTTTCCAGCACCAGGCCAGCTCTTCCGTCCCAAGTCGATCTTGAAGAAAACAAACTCGTTCACACTGAGTCGAGGGTTGGGAGCTCCCCCCTCCCCCTCGCTGCCCCACCCCGCCGTGTATACCACCGTCACTGGGGCGGAGACCAGGTAATTTGCTTGTAAATATTATATTGTTTGAAGTTACACGGGAGCTAGGTTCGATTTTAGTTTGAATGTCATAAGAATGTACTGTACATAACTGCCTAATTGATGTAGAAAGTTGATAACAAATCACGGCAAGTCAACGACTATTAACCAGATGAGGGTAGTTGGGCCAAACGTCGTATAAACAACGTCTGAGCCCCTAGGCACGATTTATACGAATGCGCCACGATTCAAAGGAAAGCGGCATTTTATAGTATTCGACAGCTAAGAATGTTCGGACAGGAAACAGTGACATCTATATTGACAACTATTCATCCACAAAAATATTAAATGAAAAGTTACTAACAATATATTATGCATCGAGATTTTGTTTACCCTGTTTGTAATATCTGTACGTACTTTTTCTTTGTCACAAATTCGTTCTATGTTATCCAACATAACAACATAACATTTGACCACATCTTAGCTTTCCATCAGGTGAGATTGCGGTCAAGCGCTTCCCTATTAAGAATAAAAAAAAGATCCAAATAAAATATCAACACTAGACAAAAAATTAAAATAATCACGCGGTACTTAATTTGAACAAGGAAACGCCGTGAGAGATCCCGAACGGAGAGAAATGGCAAGAATCGGGAATGCGCAGGTGCATGTTGCAGTTAAAATATACACGTGAAAAAATCTATAAAACATTTTAAATTTATTTTTAAAAATCAATTAATTTTTTTTGCTCAAATTAATCAGTATCATCGCGTGTGTACAGATAAAATTAATAGGATAAACAAATAAACATTCTATTAATGGAATTCCTTTTCATTGGCGTATTGTTTAATTATTATGTAATTATTGTAAAAATAGCTGTAAGGAATCAGAAATAAATAAATAAATAAATAAAAAATAAAATAATGGTGTATATTGTGTAATTTGATTGACGTCCTCTATCATTGTTCCAGAAAACAATCATCTTTCATCTTTCTCTTACTCAAAGCAAATGTTAAAATATTTTACAGATTACATTTTTTTATCTATCTAACAAAAATCTTGGATTCCAGGATTCGCGCAGCATTCGAAGCTATCTTCAAAAGATCTACCCTCCTACCAGATGTGGAGGGAGGTCTATCTGATGGTCTCAGTTTGCCTCGCAGTCCGTCTATTAACAAGAAAGTGCAATTGGTGAGAATTTGTACTTAGTATGTTAATAAATTTTAAAGTATACATTTTTCTTAAAGAGTTGAAAAATTAGTAGGATTATACGAATTCTTAACTTTGTTACATCGAATATTTTGTTAATAGTTGTTTTTACAAACTTCACAAAGAGGCACTGTAGGTATTGCAATGTCGCACGGTAGAATTTTTCGATAAAGTTTAACAATACATTGGTCATTTTATTCTTCTTATCAAAATTTTGATAAGTTCATTTGCCACTAAAATTACCAAGTCAACTGATTGTTAAAATGTCATTATTAATTACCCTATAGTTTAATTAGGTCACAGTTAGTACATAGGTCTTACATACAAATAGCATTACCCTATTACTATTGCACGGGGAATGTGGTCATTTCACCCCCCTTTAACCATTGTAAATTTAAAATAAGTCATTTTACTCAATTTCAGCCACGTGAAAGAGTATGTGACATGTCACCAGAAGACCAAAAAATGTGGGAACAGCTAGAGATGGCCAAAGAGCTCGACTTCGATAGGATGCTGCAAATCGCTAGGAAACGAGATATGGTAAAAAAAAAACATTGTGCACTTTATATTTTGAGCTACTTCTTGATGTATATGATGTTTCTTATCTTATTAGTTTAGTTTTGTATTAAATAAGGGACGACTTCTTTAAATATTTGAATGTGCTTTTGCAATCTCTTATTGAAAATTAAATGTGCCGAGCACACGTGTCTGCAGAAGTGAAATTTCTTTGGCAAGATTCAAATATACCAAAATCGTCACCTTACTCCATGACGTGACGGTGTTGCCATGACGCGGCTTTGAAATTTTACTCTCAACGCGCCTTAAGAAGTTTCATTTCAAAAATCTAAACCATGAGGGAGATATAATGACTAAAACTTTCAATGATCAGAAAAAAATATTTTAATATTCGAATTTTCCAGAATCCAGACGACACAGACTACGAAGATGAAAACCTGTACATCTGTCACATCGACCCGGCTCCCTTCCAGCTTGTTGAGAGAACGTCGTTGCTCAAAGTGAGTATTTTGTAAAGGAAATATCTTAAAAAGTTGTCGATTACTATACTTTCATTAAGTTTTCTCTTCGATGAAAAAAAAAACATCTTCCAACAAAAAAATGTAATGGATCACTAAGTTTCCTAAAATGGATTGTCACTTTTGTGTTATAATTTTTTCTTAAGTTAATAATAATTAGGGTGCTTTTTCATCAATAATGTGCGAGGATGTGTAGCGAGGACTGTGTTTGTAAAGAACCAATCATATCGCTTCATTTAGTTTGAAGTTTACGATACTATTATATTTAAGATATTATATTTAAAATTATATTTAAGTTACTATCCTCGCACATTCAATAGAACTATATTATATATAAATTAAATGGACAGCACATCAGTAGAAGAAAAATATGTAAATTTATGTGTTTAATATTTCTAATAAAAAAAGGAAAAAAAAATAATGAAAACTTATCACTGTACATTAATGTATATCTTAATGTATTTTTAAATTTCAGGTACATTCTCTTTTCTCAACGTTGGGTGTTAGCAGAGCGTATGTGACAGCCATCGGACGACTCATTGGTGTTGTAGCTTTGAAAGAGGTATGTAGACAATCAATTTTTTCAAATCAACGCAGCGTGCATTATAAATTTCATGTAATCACTACATATTATAAAACAAAGTCGCTTTCTCTGTCCCTATGTCCCTTTGTATGCTTAAATCTTTAAAACTACGCAACGGATTTTGATGCGGTTTTTTTTAATAGATAGAGTTATTCAAGAGGAAGGTTTTAGTATATAATTTATTTGGATTTAGACAAAGCGGGCGAAGCCGCAGGCGGTAAGCTAGTATAAGCTATATCAATTAAAAACAAATTGAAAAACAACGGTCTCAAATGAGACCCTTGGGGAACTCCCTCTGAAATCATATGTCTAATAGTTATCTATCTGCGATTTTAAACAAGTTCAGTCCGATTCTGACCATACGACGTGTATCATTGATATAGTGATCCGTAGATACCCATTTCAGATATATATTTTAAGTTACACATCATGGTACAGTAAATCAAACGCCTTGCCAAAATCTGTACACTGATTTACACGTTATGGTCAATTCAAAGGTCGTCTATTAAACTGAATAACTTACTCAACATTGGTATGTTGAGTAAGTTATTCGGTACAATTTTTTTTTTTAAGAACTACAACGACAATTATTCTATATTTATTTAGGTTAGATTAGAAAAACGAAGCTTGGCTGCGCTTTATTATTATAAAGCTTAGAGATGCCTAACATGTAACCAATTTTGAATTTTTGAATTTTGCACAATTTTTTTCCTTATTCAGTCGGTTAATTTAAATTTCTTGCACCCTGCTTGCATTGTCTTGCACCCACTTGGGTCACGTTAATTGGTTAAATGATTGTGTGCAAATAAATGAATTATTATTAAATTGAAACTTCTTTAGGCGCGTTGTCAGTAATATTTCAAGGTCATATTGGAGAAATGCGTCGATTTCGGTATCTTTGAATCTTGCCAAAGATGTTTCACTTCTGACACGTGTGCTCAGCACATCTCATTCATTTTTAATTCTACTTCCAGCTGCGCAAAGCCATAGAAGATGTCAACTCAGGAGCCCTAACCACAGCAACCCGTCCCGCTCCCCCCACCCCTCCCACGCCCACCTCCCCCCCGCTGCTGATCAAGGTGCACGCCGCAGAGCCTTCGCCCCCTAGCGATAGTGATACTGCGCCGCTGACAAGGTTAGATATACACATACATACATACATGGATGATTACACTGCTGATACAGAGATACACATGCTAAAGCTATTTCGTACGCAGCGCTGTTAATACACACACATACACACATACCGCTTTCCCGGAGCTATTACACACGCAACATATACAAACACATACAAAGCACACACACACACACCTACTTCCCCCCCGCTGCTGATCAAGGTGCACGCTGCAGAGCCTTCGCCCCCTAGCGATAGTGATACTGCGCCGTTGACGCGGTGAGATATACACATACATATACAGGGTGTAATCGTTAAGTGTGCACAGGCGATTATTCCGTAACTATTGCAGATATCAAAAAACTTTAAACTGATATTGAAATTAATTTACCTAATGAGTAAAATAACTATAATAACTTTTTAAAAATAAAACGAGAAATATTGAAAAATGTTACATGAAACGCTCCCATACATTTTGTATGAAATATGACTAGTCCAAACATTTAATATGAAAGGTTTTGCTTTTATATTTGATTTTATGCTTTAATTACTTCGCAAATTTTAATGAAAGTTCATTTAGATACTGTAAATAGAGCTCGATGTGGAATACAAAGGTATTCCAAATCAAGGATGTCATTTCGAACATTTGCTTTGAATACAAAATGTTTGGGAAATAAAATATTGTTTGTGTAAGTACAAACCTCGCACTGGTCACTGACATACACACTCATACATAAATAATACATTACGATACTGCTGATACATGGACACACACGTTCGTGTCGTTTCGTTCGCAGCGCTGCTAATATACACACATACACATAATATACAGACACACACAAAAGCAAGATTCTTTACTCCTCCAAATTTTTCACACATACACAGATCCCGCTCTTCCCGGACTCCCGGTGCTATTATACACGTAAACACACATAAGCTCCTCATTATAGCAGCTCACACACACACGCTCGCCTACCACACACACATACATTTGACATACTCTATAACGTCATTTATTAATATTTTTTTTAATCTACTTTTTCCATATTCAAATTCTAATAATGAAAATTTTGTTACAGGAAATAGAGAAGGCAAAATGGACCCAATTGCTGGGAGCAAAGAGTCGCAAATTAGTTAAATTATTTCAGTATTTTTGATAGTCATTTTTACGAACTGGTGCTTCGATACGTATACAAAGTGATCGAGTGATTGTGTTATTTATTTATATTTTGAGAATGTGTATTTTAGAGTTCTATATAGATAATTTATTATTATTGGTTCCATACTAAAAGAGAAATAAGAATTGGGCAATAGTCGAAATGTCTATACATATAAGACAAGTTAATATAGGTTCTAAAGAAAATTATTATTGACTAAAAAATTAATGACCAAAATTCTGTGAAAAATACTATTAAAATAACTCAAAAGACTAGATATTAAACCTCACTATGACTTTTTTTATATATTATCTGACTTTTTTCTTATAGTACGGAAGTCAATATTTTTTGGCAGCGTTATAGGTTGTGCGTACAAAGTGCGTAAATAAGTACAGATAAAAAATATTTGATATATGAGTATATACACCGTGTTTCTAAAGTAACCGGCTGTATAGTCCAAATTAAGGCTTGTGATCATTGTAATCATTCCAAAAGTTTTACATTTAGTATTAAGAATTAGTTAGACAATGCAATGGAGCCTTTACAAGATATTTATTTACATTATTTTAATAATTTTTAAATCAAAAATTTAAACCTTTTTTGTTGACCGTACCACGAATTTTCGTGCTTACATTCGCTAGCTGTTATTTTTAACATCTAAAAATGATAGATGGAGTAATAATGTAAAGAGAAAAATATATATTTCGTGTTGTAAAAAACTTCTACGATTATTTAGTTTTTTTTTTTGTATCGAAATATTTAATTCTAATGATTTATATTACGTAGCTAGCGTGTGTGAGTTTGAAAAACCGTGACGCTTTTCTATCTCACTCGCACATGAGTTTGATCGTATTGCCGTCTCGCTGGCACACAGAATGTGATTGTGTATTACAAATATTATTGATTCTATATACAATAATGTGCCATAAATTATTATGATGAATATTTTCATAAGAAATCAAATGAAAAATCTAATTATTAATTATTGTAAGGCTTCCCATTTTTTTAGGAAATGCGATAAAAGACGTAGCCTGTATTAAATACGTGATACATACGTACAAAATAAATTTTATTCCAATTTTTTAGTTTTTATCGACTGTAGTACCACAAAAATCCGTTATATCGATAATCTGTAGATATCCATGGAAATAAAGAAAAAAAAATTATAAAATGACAACTGACATTTCACGACAAAACAAGATGGCAAACGTCATGTTTTGGCGCGAATCAGGTAAAAACAGTTCTGTATTATCTGTGATATTTAACATTCCAAAAAAATCCTAAAAAAATATTTACTACCAATATAACTTATTTTTGTGGTACTACTTGAGGTTCAAGTATTCTTGTCACAAAATGTTATATAGCTGAATAGAAATAAAATTTCGAGTATTAGTTAAATGTTTGTATACGTATTACGGAAAATTAGTCAATTTAGAACCATGAAGGTTTTTAAATACGCTTCAATTTAGTTCTTTTTAGTTTTAAGAAGATAGGTTTATAAAGGACAATTACATTGCAGTCATTATATTAAAATTATGTAAACAAAATATGTGCTTAAGGTTCAATTTGCTTTGTACATATTCTGCATAAAAATGGTGAAATATTTCTTTCTTGTATGTATTGCCAAAGGAAATTGAGCCTTAACGTCTCAAAATTTTGAAAAATAAAGCACCGTCCATACTATGCGCCATAATTTTATGACCATAATACAGATAATAAAATGTGTTTTATCTTGTTTTTATGACTTTTTAATTATGTTTAGGTTAAGTGAATATTTATATGACGTTTAAGTATTAATGTTTAGATGCATTTCTTTTGTGATCTGTTGCTTTTTAATAAAGAATGTTGTGCGTTGATTTGTGTTGTTTTATTTCTGCAGTTTAATTTACATGGGTAAAATTCATTGTATATCATGGTTTTTTTACATTATTAAAAACTACAACAATATTTAAATTACATATAAACAAGCTTACTTTTGACAAGTTATTTATTAAATTAAAATTTAGTTTATTGTAATTCTTTGAAAAAATCGAGATAATATGAAAAAAATTAATTTGTTATTCCTATCTATGGTAATGATAAATACGTAAGTTTGATTGTTTGTTTTTCTGTCTGTTCCGTCACGATTGAGAGATTTTTAGTAATCTTACTTATTTTACGGCGGAATAATATCTAATTCCCATGAGAAAACCTATTATGATGTCTATTACAATCACTGAATTTAAAAATTCCTCTAGATTATATCAATATACTTCAAAATAAAGCGCCATCTATCGAATATTATATGAGCCAACTACACATTTATTTTCATATAAACAGGCGAGCGAAGCTTCGGGTAAAAGCTAGTTTCTAATTTTATTGCTAATATATGAATGTATGGAAGCTTTATTGTACACTCCAAATTAAAGAAATAACAAAATAAAATACACATATATTGCACAATAGGCGACCTTATGTTGTGGATATTTTACATTTACCTCTTAAGGTGCTTTTCCATCAATATTGTGCAAGGCTGTGTAGCGAGGAATGTGTTTTTAGGGTTCCGTAGCCAAAATGGCAAAAACGGAACCCTTATAGTTTCGTCATGTCCGTCTGTCCGTCTGTCCGTCTGTCCGTCTGTCACAGCCGATTTACTCGGAAACTATAAGTACTACAGTGATGAAATTTGATGGGAATATGTGTTGTATGAACCGCTACAAAAATATGACACTAAATAGTAAAAAAAAGAATTGGGGGTGGGGCCCCCCATACATGTAACTGAGGGATGAAATTTTTTTTTTCGATGTACATACCCGTGTGGGGTATCAATGGAAAGGTCTTTTAAAATGATATAAAGTTTTCTAAAAAACATTTTTCTTAAAGTGAACGGTTTTTGAGATATCAGCTCTCAAAGTCGTAAAAAGTATGTCCCCCCCCCTCTATTTTTATAACTACGGGGTATAAAATTCTAAAAAAAATAGAGGTGATGCATGCTAATTAACTCTTTCAACGATTTTTGGTTTGATCAAAGTATCTCTTATAGTTTTTGAGATAGGTTGATTTAACTGTAATTTATTATATTTGCTGCTACGGAACCCTTTGTGCGCGAGCCCGACTCGCACTTGGCCGGTTTTATTTTTATATAACCAATAGTATCGCTTCAATCTCTAAATGCTTCAAACTTCAAACTAAATGAAGCGATATGATTGGTTCTTTACAAACACATTCCTCGCTACACTTCCTCGCACATTATTGGTGGATAAGAACCCGTTAACTTGTATTATCTTCACTTTCTAAAAATAATCTAGAATGGTATTCATAAATCGAAATAACAGTCCAGTCACAAATAACTTGACACGCTAAAGAATTGATTTAGTTTTTCATGTTCATACCATCGATAGCACAGACAATATAATAATATACTAGATCGATAGATTAGATAAATTGCAATTAGAGTAAGTATTTATACATGACAGTATTATATCTTTGATAGTATTGTATAGTCTGTGATTATACTAAATGACCCTACGTTCACTAATTTTCTCTACCAAATCGGCATTTGCAGGATTCGGTTTAGGTACCAGTATTTTAATGAATGTGTTCACACATGCATTAGGTTTCAAGATACGACAAAAAAATCGAATTTTGTTGTAGTTGAGATCCGATTTTGCGACTACAAACCGATCCGGTCCTACTGCAAAATTTCAGATCTGGTGCAGTGGTATAGTGCATTCAATACATGCGTTCACACAAGGTGTTTACATACTGTTTATGTAAACACCATCATTATCATAGTATTCATATAATAGCATCTATGGTGTTTACATACGGGAAGCCAATACGAGGCCGTCGGATACGACAATTCAAGATGTGCTGTGTGAATACAACATTTTGTTTTTCCAGTTCCGATGAAAATAAGAAATGGCAAATCATCTCTCAGTGTATAAGCTCGGATTATCATTTCATGATAGAATGATAGAAAACTAATTACAATGAATACAGGTCAATTTGTCCTTAAATATCGATCAGTATAACAGAAGTTTGCATTAACTGCTTCATTTCCCACGAAACTGCATTATGTACGTTTTGGAGCTAAATATGTAGTTAATTTTTTTCTGCCTTAGTTTAGACATGGTTTGGTTCACTTCGTTTTTTATCTTTTACCAGATTCCATGCAGGTCTAAAAACGATAAAAATTACAAGGATTTGTATCAAATAAAAAAGAGATTTTACCTTAGAAATTATTTATTCTCACTTTACAATTACTTACATCTATAATACTAGGACACTTAAATAATATTTACAAAACATTTATTAACATTAAGTACATATTAAAAATGTCAGTGTCTAATAATAATAATTTACAATGAATTATTTCGACAAAAAATCAATTCTTTCTGGTCCTTTCGGGAAATTACAAACATAAGGTATCTAATGCTTGCCAAAAAATTTATATTAAAAATAAATGATATTTAAATAGTTAAAATTTGAAAATATAGGATTTAATATTTGCAATATTCGTAGCTTTTACAGAATAGAGATAAAATTTTCAATTCCTTATGTTTGTAATTTAGGTACATTACATTACAACTTTGAGAAAATTTTCTTCATTCATTCAATCATTCACACTCGCGTGTTAAAAACTAACAGTTAAAACTAAAGGAATATTAATTATCTACTTTAAATAGAGACGAGTTAAAGCCCTTATTCTACACAATTTTTTACAATCACAGTTGACATCATACTTACGTAGGTACAATATTATATTATCATTTATGAATATATTCATATTCTAAACAGCATATTAGAGTATTTCCCTATGATTATTATAATCTGACCATTCAATGTTTAAAATCGGTATGTATCCAAAATATCTAAAACACAACCCTCTAAGGCAAAATAAAATAAAAAAATGTGTGCGTGTACTAGTGTACACACGTAAGAAGTGAAACTTCTTTATGACCTTATTTTTTCAAAAAATAATTTACTATATGCAACTTTACAGAAATACGTCGAATCACGCGTGGTAGGGATAAGAAAAAATGGCGCGTAACGGAAAAATGTCACGCGTAACGAAAAAATGTTACACTAAATTTTTTTCCAACCCCGATAAAGAAGTTTCACTTCAAAAATTTCATAAACATGACAAATAATAATATTTAATAGGCCAATACCCATTTATTACTAAGCTATTAACTCGTCTCAAACAAAAGCACCCGTTAATTATTTCAAGATAAACACAATTAAACTTCGCCGTAAAGTTAAAAATAACTGATAATTTATCATACCGTACTATTTCGATATACGCTTAAATGCGACGATTTCTTTTATTAAATACACCATGAAATTACTTAAAAAAACGATGATTATTATATACTAGCTTTCCGACCGCGACTTCGCCCGCTTTGTCTAAAACATAATAAAATATATACTAAAACCTTCCTCTTGAATCACTCTATCTATTAAAAAAAAACGCATCAAAATCCGTTGCGTAGTTTTAAAGATTTAAGCATACATAGGGACATAGGGACAGAGAAAGTGACTTTGTTTTATACTATGTAGCACATGATTTAAAGCTTCATGTTTATTCTTAGTTATCTCCGGCATCCTCCAAAAATAAAAACATTAATCTATTTTTATTACTAACCTATTTAAAATCATTACTCACTACGTTGTTTCATGTATGTTGTTATTATGTATAAAGTCAATCAATAAACAAATCAATCGAACAAAATAAACAAGGGAATTAATTAATTTTAGAAGAAATAGCCAGCCATGAAAATTGAGAGGAAACTTCAAATTGACGACTACACAATATTATAATATCAAAGGCATAATAATCACGTCAGGTCATCAACTTAAAACATTAGAATGCACACAATAGGTCAACATATGACTTTATAAAATTAATTGTATGTTTATACAATTTTTATTGTACTAACAGGCCGGCGCCACGTGATGTACGGAGGGCAAAGTCCTGTCTTTTCGCTATTGAAATAATGATAATATTATTGAGATGTTTTGCCGTTATTTATTGTTGTTTACACGATAAGTTTAAACTTCGTTAAATCGGGTTAAACGACTGTTATAGGTATTTCTGTTCTCAAGAGATAATAGGAAAATGTTTACGATTTACTGTGGAATTTAAGATTTGGAAACGACTATTCAAACATATTTGGTTCTTATTATTATATTTTTAAAGATCACTGGTATAAATATTTAATTATAATCATATTTTTATTATGTTTGAAAATTATTAAATTTCTTTACTAGAGAATTACTCTATATCCTACTAATATTATGAATGCGAAAGTTTGTGAGGATGTGTGTGTGTGTGTGTGTGTGTGTTTGTTACTCTTTACGCAAATACTACCGAACCGATTACAATGAAATTTAGCACACATATAGAGGGTAACTTGGATTAACACATAGGATAGGTTTCATCCCGGAAATCTCACGGGAACGGGAACTATGCGGGTTTTTCTTTCAAAACGCGGGCGAAGCCGCGGGCGGAAATCTAGTTTTGAATCACGTAATAACCATCTCATATCAATATGAATTTAATAGGAATCTATGCCTTACGTAACTACTATAAACATTTTATCTGAGTAACTGCATTAGGTATAAAATCGTCAAATGTAAGCGCATATCAAAATATAATTATAATAAGTACTAACACATAATAATTAGTATGAACACGTTAAAACACATTTAAATAAATGCATTATTTCAGATTATTTCTAACTATTTGTAGATTGATTATTTTCTAAAAAAATATACAAATTTTCCTAACTAACCTATCCCGTAAGGAAGTACCTAATATAAATATTAATTTAACACTTAACTTAAAATATAAATGCAGATTCTAGGCATATCACAATAGATACACAAATAACTAAAACATCACATACTAAAATAACACTAATTATTACTTTTATACTAATTTCGAAATAATTTAAAAAATAATCACACTTATTAATAGTTCTGCCAAATTAAAATCGAAACTTTCCAAATTCAACTAACTAATTCAACTATTCTTGCGTACTTTAACACGATTTAATCTCAGTAAATACGACAACAAATCCAGTATTACAATTCCTAATGTTTGAAGGAACAGACTTACATACAGCCACAAGTTTCTACGACCATATTTGGTAATGTTTTCTGCGTAACCGTATTATTCGAATCCATATACAGTAATTGTAAGGAACTGAACGTAGTGGGCGCACAGCACGGCTTGAATTCTGTTCTTCGTTCATTTGATACTGAGTAGAAGTATTTCTGAAAATAAAGAACACATTTATTAAAATAAATAACATAATATTATGATGAGGCACGTTCAAAGCTTCTAACGTATTTTTTATGACTAATATTACATATATGACCGTGCTCTACACAATCTACTTATATTAAAATTGAGCTTTTACTTTTCCTAAAGTATTTAAAAAATTAAATAAGTATACTTAAAACAGAATCAAAATATCTAAAACGGGTGAATCATTTTTAAATCTCTTCTCTAACAAATTAACAAAATACATGACTTAATACAAGATCTGGCACGATCGAATAATACCTGTGTTTTAAAAAATATACACTGCC
>CAJQZM010036164.1:7500-24078 GCA_907164665.1 Colias nastes
GGGACCAGATATTTGCCCCGGTAAAAGCAATCCCTCCGAATGAAACCGAGAGCAGGGCGATACATAGCCAGGTCTGGGTGACAAAGGCAGTCAGAGCGATAACCGAAGACAGGACGAGACCACCCACAAGGCAGGTTTTGCGCGATGCCGTAAGGCTCCATCCGGCGCGATACAGACGATCGGATGTCCATCCCCCGAGCCATGCTGCCGGAATGGCAACCACTCCCGGGATCATGCCAATCAGACCGAGATCCTTGAGAGAAAAGCCGTGCGCGCTCACGAGATAGCTCGGAAACCAGGTGGCGAAAAAATAGAACACGAAATTGGCGCAGAAGAAGCCGAGCATCATTCCCCATACGGTGCGGTGACGCAGTAATCTGCGCCAGCTTCCTGAACCGCCTTTCTGCTGAGCCGGCTGAGCATCCCTGAGAGTTTGCAAGGCGCTGGACGACATGCGAGGGTGACGATCGGGATCATGATAAAGCGCAAACCATACAGCCACCCACACGAGACCAAGCGCCCCCGCTGCTACGAAGGCAAGGCGCCAGCCCAGCCACGCTATCAGTAGCGCGACGATAGGCATGGACAGGGCAGAGCCAGCGCGCGAGCCGCTATCGAAGATACCTGCGGCAAGCCCGCGTTCCGACTTTGGAAACCAGAGAGAGGCGACTTTCGCATTGGCGGGATAGCTACCGGCTTCACTGATGCCCAGCGCAAGACGGAGCCCCAGAATACTGAACGGTCCCCGGACCAGTGCCGTCAAAGCGGTGCAGACAGACCACCATGTCACGGCAAAAGCATAGGCAGAGCGTACGCCGACCTTATCGACGATCATGCCGAAAGGAAGCTGCATGAAAGCATAGGTCCAGAAAAAGCCACCAAGGATCACACCCAGTACGGTGGGATCGATATGCAGTTCGCGCGCCATGAAAGGTGCGGCGATCGCGATTGTTGCCCTGTCGATATAATTGATCGTCGTTGCGGCAAAACAAAGGATGATCATCAACCAGCGTAGTCGGGGCATGATCCGTCTCCGGTCCGGTGGCAAAACAGGAGCCATGGCCTGCACAGCTCAACGAGCCGTGCAGGGGGCGGTACTCAGGCTTTTTTCGGGAGAATACGGCGCAGATAGTTGCGGTTGGTTGCGCTTACACTCAGTCCGTCACCGCCGTAATGCTCGACCAGAAAGGCGCTTTTGAACCCGTGGGCCAGAGCCATCTTGATGGCAGCCCGATAGCTGATGACGCCGAATTCAAGCGGTGCAGGAGCTGTCACGACCATGCCGGTGGTCGCATCTTCAGTGCGGTAGTAGTTCTTGACGTGCCAGTAACGCGCAAAAGGTGCGACCTTCTGCATCATGGATGCCCAGTGCTCGACCGGACGATGCAGCCGTACAAGGTTGCCCAGATCGGCATTGATGCCGACATTGGTGCAATCCACATCCTGCACGAAGCGCACCGCGCTGTCGGCCGTACCGAGATAGGTGTCTTCATACATTTCCAGAGACAGGCCGACGCCCACCTCCTGCGTATGGCGGGCCAGCTCCCGTATGCGGTCAACGGCCTGTTTCCATGTCGCTGGATCGTCAGGATTGACCGTTCCCTGTGCAGTCCAGAACCACAGGGCAGCCTTTTGCGGCGGTGTCAGGGGATAGAACAGGCCGAACGACACTTCCCCGATACCAAGACGTGCAGCCGTATCGATCACGCGATGACTATAGGCGAGATTTTCTTCGCCCTGTTCGGGGTCGATGACGGACCGGCGTGCGGTTGACAGGCCAGGCATGGTAAGCCCTGCCTCTTTCACCAGATCGGCAAAGATCTTCAGGCGGGCCTCAGGCAGATCGGCAAGCCTGATCCATGAATCGGTCGGGTCGATTTCCGTAAATCCGGCATCGGTTACCTCTGCCAGGGTGGCAGCCCATTGTTCGGGAGTCTGATCCTGTACGCTCGATCCGTCGGGAAGGATATTGGCGTACTGGATCATTGCGGCGGCAATGGGCCAGTTGGTGCGGTCGTACCGTGTGGACATGAATATCTCCTTTTGAGGGAAGATCTCCCGGGGCGCGCCGCCGCTCGACGTCACGAAGCAGTGCGCCTCGAGGGAACAGGAAGGGGATCAGTGCGCAGGCCGGTGGCTTTGATGGTTCGTCCTCGGCAGGAATGCTGCAATTGCGAGCCCAACGAGGCCCGAGAGGGCGACTGCGTAAAGCCCCGCAACCGGCGTTTCCCAGAGATGGGATGCCATGCTGCGTATATTGGGCGCGGCGAAGCCACCGAGATTGCCGAGCGCGTTGATGAGCGCAATCGCGCCTGCAGCCTGAACCCCCGTGAAATGCGCCAGCGGGAAATTCCAGAAGACGGCCTGAACAGTCACGACACCGGCAGCGGCAATGCACAGACCGGACACGGCGATCACCCCGGAATGCGCACTGGAAATCACCAGCCCGATTGCCGCAGCGGACAGGCAGACGAGCAGTCCCAGACGGGGGGCGTCATGTTTCTGCACGAGACGTGTGATGACGTAGGTAGAGAGGATGGCGAACGCCCAGGGGATGCCGCTTACTAGCCCGACGCGAAAGCCGATTTTTTCGTGCAGGATGGTCGAGACCTGTTCGGGCAGATAGAAGACCACGCCGTAACTTGCGATCTGCATCACCATATAAAGGGCAAGGAACTGCAGAAGCTTTGAAGAGTGCAGCAATGCTCCCAGCCTGGCGCCATGATGGCCAGCGCCCTCCTTGGCCTCGGCTTCTCGGGCCAGAATGGAGGAAAGCGTGGATTTTTCATCATCCGTCAGCCAGCCCACATCCTGGGGTCTGTCAGGCAGAACGAACCAGGTCGCGATCCCCATGGCAACGGCGAGACCGCCTTCGAGCAGGAACATCCACTGCCATCCGGCGAGTCCGAATATGCCGTCGAGATTGAACAGCGCACCCGAGAGCGGGTTGCCGAAGGTCATGGCAAGCGGATAGCCGAAATAGAACACGCCCAGCACGCGGGTACGCTCCTTTTCCGGAAACCAGAAGGTCAGGTAGAGCATGATCCCGGGAAAGAACCCGGCCTCTGCAATGCCGAGCAGAGTGCGAAGCAGGACGAAGGACACATTGCCCTGGGTGAACATCATGGCTGCGGAGACAAGGCCCCAGCTGACCATGATACGCGCCATCCACTTCCTCGCCCCGACGCGGTAAAGAATGAGGTTGCTCGGTATTTCGAACAGCGCGTAGCCGATAAAAAACACGCCAGCGCCGAACGCAAACATGGTGTCGGATACGCCCATATCGGTATGCAGAGCCTGTTTGGCCGAGCCGATATTCGAGCGATCCAGAAAAGCCACGATATACATGAGGATCAGAAAGGGCAGCAGCTTGGCAAACGCCTTGCCTGTCGCGCTGGCCCTCAGAGCGTCTGTTGTCGACTGGTGCTTTTTCTGATCGTAGCGATCGGAATGTGGGGTGGCCGGGGTCATGATGCTTATGCTCCTCACGCCTGCCCCGGTCCCTGTCGTCCGGAGCATTGAGGTGATCGGGCTTGGTAGATCAGGCGATACGGCCGCCGAGTTCGTCTTCGATATGCGCCTGGATGATCGCATCGAAGCTCTGTTCGGTGGTGAAACCGAGTGCGAGGGCCCGCTGCGGGTCGAACGCGCGCGCCCAGCCTGCAACGATGCGGGCGATTGCCTCATCGGGCTCACGCCGTATGAGCGCGACGGCCCTGTCGCCAGCGACCCTTCGCAGAGCGGCGATCTGTTCTCCCACCGTGAGCGAGAGGGCAGGCATGGACAGGTTGGGTCGCTCGCCGAGCTGGTCGAGATCGAGCGTTGCGGCATGGCGAAGGAACTGGACGGCAGAGCGTGGGCTGGTCATCCAGTGGCGTGTCGTATCCGGCACCGGGAGGACGGCTTCCAGTCCGACGAGCGGCTCACGTATGATGCCTGAGAAGAAGCCCGACGCGGCGCGGTTCGGTTTGCCGGGTCTGACGCATATGGTTGGCAGGCGCAGGCCGATGCCGTCGAAAATGCCGCGACGGCGATAATCGGCCAGTAGAAGCTCGCATATGGCTTTTTGCGTGCCATAGCTGGTTTGCGGGGTCAGGATGTAATCGTCGGGAATGACCTCGGGAAAATCTCCGCCGAACACGGCATTGGATGAGGCAAAGACCATGCGCGGCTTCCAGTTTTCTCGGGCGCCATGATGACGGATAGCCTCGAACAGCGAGCGTGTCCCGTCGAGGTTGACGCTATAACCCTTGTCGAAATCGGCTTCTGCCTCGCCCGATACGATGGCTGCCAGATGGAAGATGATATCCGGTCGTCCGCTGAGCAGACGGTCTGCCGCGCCCGGCTGGGTAAGGTCGCAGGTCATGGTTTCGCAGGGACCGTCAAACCCTGTGGGTACGGCCGGTGCGACGACATCTGCCAGCGTCAGGCGGGTGGGAGCCTGTCCGCCGGAGAGCGGTGTTTTCACCAGACTCTCGGCAAATTTTCGCCCGATCATGCCTGCTGCGCCGAGTATGAGGATATGCATCGCGTTCATCCTTCCCATCGGAAAATCCGAAAATCAGATGAACGGAACCTATCCGAAAGTTAATGCTCGGCTAGATGCAAGATTGAACCGGGCGATCAGGATTTACAATCGCCTGCTGTTCGAGCGCGCTGAACACAAGCTGTGCCGCAGGTGTAAGGGGGCGATCGGGAAGACTGATCAGCGAATAGGCACCCAGGAAATCCGGCACCGGCACCGAAAGCCGCCGGATCATGCCCGCAGTTTCGTAATGCTGGCTCACACTGCACGGGATCACAGCCAGCAAGCGCGAATGGATAAGAAGATCGATCGTCGCAAACATCGAGGAGGCCTCGATAGGATGCGCGGGCAGGGGCAGCAGGGCGATGGTGAAAGCCGCCTCCACGGCACGTCTCATCGGGCTGGGCGCTGTCTGGAGAATCCATTTTTCACTCGCGACATCGTGCAGGGTAAGCGTGCCCGGATCGGAAAGAGGGTTATGGCAGCTCGTCACGACGCAAAGAGGCTCCTGCCCCAGATCGCGGCAATCCAGTGCGGTGGGGCCGAGCAGACCGCGCGCCCGGCCGATCACGAAATCGAGCCGGCCGGATTCCATACCCAGCAAAAGCGTATCGCTCGTATCGATGGTCAGAGAAAGGCCGATACCCGGTTCGGTTTCGGCAATGCGTGCGAGTACGGGAGAAACGAGCTGCGGAAGGGCTGCGACGATGGAGCCGATGCGTACCGTCCCGAATGTCCCCTCCTGCATTGCGTTCATGTCGAGTTGCAGGCGGTCGATATCGTTAAGCATCAGCCGGGCATGGCGTGCGGCCAGAACGCCGCTGGGGGTCGGGAACACGCCTTGCGAGGAGCGTTCGAACAGCCGGGCATTCAGGGCATGTTCGACCTCCTGCAGCAGCTTCGATACGGAGGGCTGGGAGAGATTCATGCGCTCTGCCGCACGATGCAGATTATTTGTCGCCTCCAGCTCCAGAATGAGACGCAGATGACGCAGCTTGAGCCGGTTGAGCAGAGAATGCGCCATCAGAAAAGACCGCGCTCTTCGAAATAGCCGGGCCCCTTCATGTGCTGCCAGTCAGGATTGAGCATGAAGGCACTCCCTGATCAGCGAAAGCACGGTCTGTGCAGCGGGCGTCGCGGCGCGTTCCCTGGCGATGATGATTCCCCATGGGGCAACGTCGATCGCAAAATCGATAGGCAGTATCGCAATCTGGCCGATATCGGCCTGGAGCGCCGCAGCGGGAGCAGACAGAAGTGTCAGCGCGTGCGTGCGTGTGATGTAGGACAGGGTCATCATCCATGAATCGGATGAGACGAGGCGCGCAGGCAGGGTCAGGTCGCGCTCCTGGAACAGCTCTTCAAGACGCTGGCGCGAGCGACTGCCGCGACGCTGCAGGATCCATGGATAGGTGGCCAATGCTTCGAGCGTGTGCGGGCCGGATTGCGCCAGAGGATGATCGGGTGAGGCTGCGACGACCAGATGTTCGGCCGCGACTTCCTCATAGCTGACGATATGGGGTGAGGGGGCCACAGGGCGACGACCGAGCATGATATCGATCTGGCCATCTGTCAGCATCTGAAAAAGCGTGTCGCTTGGGCCACTGCGTATCTCAAGCTCGATTTCCGGATATTCGTCCTGCGCAATGCGCAGCATATCGACCAGAGACTGGATAACGGGACCGTCGATCGCGCCGATGGCCACATGGCCTATACGCCCGTCGACCAGTGCATTGAGTTCGACGCGGGTGCGCTCGAGTTCGTCAAGCATGACAAGGGCGTGGCGTGTCAGCACCTCGCCTGCAAAAGTCGGGATCATGCGTCGGCCTTCCAGTCTGAAGAGCCGTATCTTCATCAACTCCTCGAGATCGCCGATGAGCTTGGAGGCTGCAGGCTGGGCCATGCCGAGGCTTTCTGCCGCGGCGTGAAGCGTTGTGTGACGCGAGAATGCAGCCAGAAGCTGAAGATGGCGCAGTTTCAGGCGTGAGGCGATGAACCAGAATGGACCGAGATGGGAATGCGCCATGGGTAATTTCATAGTCAAATGATTATGGATTGCGTCGATACGAGTATTGGACGCCCCCCCTTTGAGGGTGAATATTTCTTCTCCCACGTCATCGCTGGGGCATCCCGTCTTCAGCGTCTATGAAAATGATCGTGAGGAGAAGTATCATGGCAGTCCAGACCATCAGAAGCGCAGCCGTGATTGGTGCCGGATATATGGGTGGCGGAATTGCCCAGAGCATGGCCGCTGCGGGCATGAAGGTCGTTCTGGCCGATATCTCACCCGAAGCGACACGCAAGGCGCTGGAGCGTTTGCTGGGTGAGGCGCGCGCTTTCGAGGATCAGGGTCTGGTGCCGGCAGGCAGCTATGACCGGATCATGACCAATCTCAGTACAGCCCCGTCGATCGAGGAGGCTGTGCGTGATGCCGATTTCATCGAGGAAGCCGTTTTCGAGCGTGAGGACGTCAAGAAAGACGTTCTCGGGCGTATCAGCGCCGCCGCCCGCCCCGATGCCATTATCGGCACGAACACCTCGACCATTCCCGTTCATGTGCTGGCGCCCTTTGTCACCGGACGAGAGCGGTTTCTGACCGTGCATTTCAGCAATCCGGCCCCGTTCATTCCGGGTGTCGAACTGGTTTCAGGTGTCGAAACCACAAAACAGGTCGTTGCGACGGTCAAGGAGATGCTCGGTCGTGTGAACCGGCAATCGGCCGAGGTTGCAGACCGACCGACATTCGTTCTGAACCGTCTGCAATATGCCCTGTTCAAGGAAGCCAATACGATCGTCGAAGAGGGGATCGCGACCCCACAGGATGTCGATACGATCGTGAGATCGACTTTCGGCTTTCGGCTGCCGTTTTTCGGACCCTTTGCCATCGCGGATATGGCGGGACTTGAAGTCTATGTGAATGGTTTCGTCACGGCAGAGAATGCGTTCGGTGAGCGCATGTCCTGCCCCGATACGGTCAAACGGCTCGTAGCGGAGGGAAAACATGGCGTGAAAAACGGCGCAGGCTATTATGGATCCTATACGCCCGGGCAGGCGGAAGCCCTCGTGGCCTATCGCAACAAGGCCTATGCCAGGATGGCCGATCTGCTGCGCGAACTCGGCCCTTCGCCGCTAGAGACAAAATAGGAACATGCAGACAGTATCGAGTGGACGGAGAAGGTCGTTCGCGACCTTCTCCGTCAAATAGAGATATCCTGACGGGGTGTTTTGTCGGCAGGCGGGATTATGTGGCAGGAGGGCAGATGGCAACGCGCTCAGACTGTGCCACTATATTGAGCGACTGGACTGGATTACCCGACGCAATCGGTCCGGTTTGATTATTCGCTTCAGCACTATTTTTCAATATTATTTACGTATTATCATGGTAATTTACCGTATACTTTAAACTATTCGATAAAAACGATTTCACTATCCCGGCCAAAAACTACGAGTTTACATTCCGCTACAGAAGGATCTAAATGAAGCGTCTTTCATGTGGGTGGAACAAGGCTGTAATCTTATGTCCGGTCGGCTGACCTTGCTCCAGTACCCATGCTGAACGAAGCGACCACCCGTCGCGCGGTGCTACGCAGGCATGTCCATGATGCGCATGAACAGCTCGATGCGCTTATAGGCGATCTTGAAACATGCGGCGATTATCTGCGCTATGTGCGCGGTATCGCGGCTTTTCGTATTGCGGCTGAACAAGCATTGCGTGCCGTTGCGTATCCCGACTGGTTCGATGGCTGGAGACCGGTTTCCACAGTGTCTGCCCTGCAGGAGGATGTGCGCGTTCTTGGCGTGGTGGTGCCGGATATGCCCGCAATCGCGCCGCCGAACGGTGAATCCGCATTGCTTGGCATGCTTTATACGATAGAGGGCTCCGCTCTTGGGGCCAGGCTGATCGCACGCAGGGCGGGGACACTCGGTTTCGACAGCCGCAATGGTGCAGGTCATCTGGCGGTTCAGACTGGCGCCCCCGAGAACTGGCGCGCTTTCCTTGCCTTGCTCGAAAAGGCCCCTGTATTTGACGAAGACGAGGCAGGCTCTGCCGCCTCTGCTTTGTTCCGGCATGCACGCAGTGCCGTGAAGATGGCCGATCGTGCCAAGGAAGAACTACATGGCTGAGTTTGGTCAGGTCGATCTGACGAGTTGCGATCGCGAGCCCATCCATATTCCCGGCAGCATACAGCCTCATGGCTGCCTGATTACCTGTACGATCAGCGATTTCGTGGTTTTGCGTCACTCTGCCAATGCGCCTGAGATGCTGCGTCAGGAAACGCTTGGGATCGGGACCGACCTGATTGCGATGTTCGGTGCCGATATCGTTCACGATATACGCAACGGTCTGACGCTAAGCGTGACTCAAAGGCGCCCCGTCTTTTTGCTCAATCAGTCGCTTGGTCCCGATCTGAACTTCGATCTTGCGGTTCATATCGTCAATGGCGAGGTCATTCTCGAATGCGAGCCCGCGACATCGTCAACGCGCGCGACGAAATTCCTGACTCAGCTTCATGGCATGATGGACCGCGTTCGCAAGACGACCGATATCACGCGTCTGTTCGATGTCGTGACCATGCTTTTGCGCGGTCTGCTCGAATACGATCGTGTGATGGTCTATCGCTTTGCCGATGACTGGTCGGGCAAGGTCGTTTCCGAGGCACGGGCCCTGTCGCTGGAAAGCTTTTTGGGGCAGCATTTCCCGAGCGCGGATATCCCGGCACAAGCGCGGGAACTCTATCGCCGCTCCCCGATCCGCATGATCGGCGATGTCAAATACACGCCCGTCCCCATGATCGAGGGAGAAGGGCTGGGGCCGCTCGACATGTCGCTCGGGCAGTTGCGCAGCGTTTCGCCCATCCATTGCGAATATCTGACCAATATGGGCGTGCGCGCCTCGATGTCGATCTCGATCGTGATCGATGGCGCCCTCTGGGGCATGATTGCCTGTCATCACTATGCGCCGCGCATTCTGCCGATCGCAGAGCGCGCCGTCGTTCAGATGTTTTCGGAGTTCTTTGCGCTTCAGATCATCGTCATTCTCAAGACCACGCGTCTGCAGGTTGCAGAGCGGACCCATGGGCTGATCGAGAGCGTACTGCGTAATGCCGCTTCGGTTTCGGATATGCCTGCTTATCTGCGCAGTCAGATCAGTCGTCTCGCACCGCTGATCCAGTCCGATGGCATTGCTATCTGGATCGACAATGAATGGACCGCGCATGGTATTTCAGCGCCGCGTGACCTGCAGGACCGGTTTGTGGAGCTTGCGCGGAGCAAGGCCGGCACCCAGATCTGGCAATCGGATCATCTGGTCAAGGATCATCCCTGGATTGCAGACCATACGGCCCATGTTGCCGGCGTGCTTATCATCCCGATTTCGCCGCAGCCCGAGAATTACGTCTTTCTGTTCCGGCGCGAAATCGTCCAGACCATCAACTGGGGTGGCGATCCCAACAAGACCTATGAGCATGGCCCCCTTGGTCCTCGTCTGACGCCAAGGCAGAGTTTCGCGATCTGGAAAGAGCAGGTTCACGAACGTTGCCTGCCATGGTCGAGCTTCGATATCGAGGCAGCGGCCCAGCTGCGCTCTGCCTTGATCGAGGTAATGGGCGTCTATCACCAGCAGCAGCTTTCTGAGCGCGCGGATGCGGATCTCCGCCAGCGTATGCTGAATGAGGAGCTCAATCATCGCGTAAAGAACATTCTCGCTGTCGTTCAGTCCCTGATTGGCCGTCCAGTGGCCAAGGACAGGACGATCGAGGATTACGTCGAGATATTGCGTGGCCGCATCAAGGCGCTGGCGAGTGCCCATGATCAGGTGGCGCGTACCGATGGCGGCGGTCTGCTCCGTACGCTTCTTGAAGCCGAACTCGAACCCTATCGCCATCAACCCTCTGCCGTATCGCTCGAGGGTGACAATCTCTGGCTTTCCGGTCCGGCACTTTCCGTTGCAGCGCTTACATTGCATGAGCTGGCAACCAATGCCGCCAAATACGGGGCCTTGTCCGTTCCCGGCGGCAGGCTTCAAATACGGTGGTATCTCGATGACAGTCAGGAAAACTGGGTTCTTGAATGGACCGAGTCCGGCGGCCCTGCAGTCAGCGTACCCAAGGGGAGCGGTTTCGGCTCTATCCTGCTCGAACGGGCCATACCGCATGAACTCGGGGGAACGTCAGTACGCGAATTCCGTCCGGAGGGGCTCTTCATACAGTTGAGCTTCCCTGTGCGACACGCCGTTCAGGTCTCGGAAACGGTCGCTGTCGTGGAGGCAGAAGAAGAGCCCGTTGCGACGTCCGCCCAGACTGATCGTCTGCATGCTGCGCATGTTCTTCTGGTGGAGGATCAGCTTCTGATTGCGATGGAGGCGGAACAGGCTCTGAGCGCCTACGGTGTGCGTCATATACGCACTGTCTCATCGGTCTATGAGGCGATTCAGGCGATCAAGGAGCGCACACCCGATGTGGCTCTGCTGGATTTCAATCTGGGCAAGGAAAGCTCGCACGATGTGGCGACCCTGCTGCGAAAGAAGCAGATCCCGTTCATTTTCGCCACGGGCTATGCCGACCGCACGATGATTCCGCGTGAATTCAAGGATGTGCCGGTGCTGCGCAAGCCTTATTCCATCAAGAATGCCGTGCAGGAACTACTGAAAGTGCTCCCCGAATAACGGAAGGAGAGGGCGCTTCCATGCATGCCGATCGGGGGGCTCAAAAGACGGCTGTTTTTTTTTGGTGTCGTTCAGCCGGACGCCCCTTGCAGCCAGGGGAGCGGACCCTGATTTGCAGGGTGCTTTTCCGACATCGTTCAACGCGTCGAATTTCGATGCAAAATCCTTGAAAATCGGGCTTTCCGGGCGTTGTTGTTCTTGACTTGTTCTGGGTCAATGTCCATCTCGGAAGGATGAAAAAGACCCTCGCAGCAAGACTGGAAATTCTCTCCGATGCCGCAAAATACGATGCGTCCTGCGCATCGAGCGGCGCGCGCTCGAAGAAAAAACCGGGCGAAGAGGGGTTGGGCTCAAAAGCTCCGAACGGGATCTGTCACGCCTATACGCCAGATGGGCGGTGCATCTCGCTGCTCAAGATCCTGATGACCAATTTCTGCATTTATGACTGTGCCTACTGCATCAACCGCTCATCCTCCAAAATCGAGCGGACGCGCTTTACGGTCGAGGAAATCATCTGGATCACGCTAGAATTCTACCGCAGGAATTATATCGAAGGCCTTTTTCTGTCTTCTGGGGTCATACGCTCGTCGGATTACACGATGGAGGAAATGGTGCGCGTCGCGCGTGAGCTGCGCCTGACCCATCATTTCCATGGTTATATTCACCTCAAGACCATTCCCGATGCCGCGCCCCATCTGATTGAGGAGGCAGGGCTCTACGCAGATCGTCTGTCGATCAATGTAGAAATGCCGACCGATGCGGGGCTTGCTGCCTATGCTCCTGAAAAGGATGCGGGGCATATCCGGCAGAGCATGGGCAATCTGCGTCTGAAAATTCAGGAGGCAGGCGACCGCTCTCTCACGGGACGCAGACCGCCGCGTTTCGCGCCCGGTGGGCAAAGTACGCAGATGATCATCGGTGCCGATCAGTCTTCGGATCGCGATATCCTGCGCAGCAGTGCAGCCCTTTACTCGGGCTATGCCCTGCGGCGTGTCTATTATTCGGCCTTCAGCCCCATTCCGGATTCTTCGTTGGCTTTGCCTGCCCAGTCGCCTCCGCTTATTCGCGAGCACAGGCTCTATCAGGCCGACTGGATGGTGCGTTTCTACGGCTTCTCGTTCGAAGAGATCGTCGCGGAACGTCAGGACGGTATGCTCGATCTCGATCTCGACCCCAAGCTCGCCTGGGCGTTGCAGAACCGGGCACAATTCCCCCTCGACCTGAACCGGGCGAGCCGGGAAATGTTATTGCGTGTGCCCGGTCTCGGGCCGCGTAGCGTCGGAGCACTTCTCTCTGCCAGACGTCATCGCGTTATCCGGCTTGAAGATGTGGAGCGTCTCAACGTGTCCCTGCGCAAGATCAAACCCTTTGTCGTCACAGCGGACTGGTCGCCCGGGCGCATGATCGACCGGGAAAATCTGGCTGCTTCTTTCAGGCCGCAACCCAAGCAGCTTGCCTTGCTATGAGACGGATCGCCCTCCCTGAGGATGCCGATTTCGACGTCTGGCGCGCCGAGGCCAGGCGTGCCCTCGCGGGGGGAGAGCCGCCCGAGGCGCTGGACTGGGTCGTGTCCGATGCCGAGCAGGCTGAACTGTTTCTTCCATTCGAGAGCGAGGGCGCGCCAAATGCTGGGCCGTCTGCCGAGGCGGCTTCAGCTCCTGTGGGACATGTCACGAAGGCGGGACTGACCCTGCTGCGTACGATCCTGCGCTACCGCGATCCCGCACGTTTTGCGCTGGCTTATCGGCTGCTCTGGCGCATGCAGAGCGAACCGGCGCTGCTGGCGATTGCGACCGATCCCGACATACGCGATGCCACACGCATGGAGCACCAGATACGGCGCGACATGCACAAGATGAAAGCCTTCCTGCGTTTCAGTGAGGCGGAGGGAGACCGGGAAGGACGCAGACGGTTCGTCGCATGGTTCGAGCCCGATCATTTCATACTGGAAAGCGTCGCGCCGTTTTTTGCCGAACGTTTTTCGGATATGGACTGGCTTATTCTCACGCCCATCGGCTCGATCCTGTTCGAAGGCGGCAAACTGAGCTGCACGAGAACGCCGTGTGAGAAGCCGGACCTGCAGGACGATGTCGAGACGCTCTGGCACGGTTATTATCAGTCGATCTTCAATCCTGCGCGCATCAAGACCAAAGCCATGCGCTCGGAGATGCCCACGAAATACTGGAAGAACCTGCCGGAAACGCGTCTCATTCCCCAGATGCTGGCCAATGCGGAATCGCGTGTCGCGGCAATGGTGGCCTTGCAGAATGATGGGTCAGCACCAGGGTTCCATGAGCGCCATCAGGCAGAATGGACCAGACGGGCGCAGGAAACACGGCAGGCCCAGGATGCGCTCGAGGGCCTGCCTGCGCTGAACAATGCCCTGAAAACGTGCCAGCGCTGTACGCTTTGCCGTTACGCCACGCAGGTCGTGCCTGGAACCGGTCCGCAGAATGCTTCGCTCATGATGATCGGCGAGCAACCGGGCGATCAGGAAGATCTGCAAGGCAAGCCATTTGTCGGTCCTGCAGGCCAGGTGCTGGACCGGATACTTGAAGAAGTGGGGATAGACCGCGAGGCTGTGTTCCTGACCAATGCCGTCAAGCACTTCAAATTCGTATCCAAGGGCCGCAGACGCATTCACCAGACGCCGGACCGTACCGAGATCGTGGCCTGTTCCTCATGGCTGGAGCAGGAAATCGCGCTCGTGAAACCGCGTCTGATCGTGACGCTGGGCGCAACGGCGCTTCAGGCGCTGGAGGGGCGTGTAACCCGACTGGGTGTCACAAGGGGGCACATTCGTGAGGGGAGCGACCGTCGCCCCCCGAGCCTTGCGACCATTCATCCGTCCTATCTCCTGCGTCTGCCCGATCCGCAACGTGCGCGAGAAGAAGAGCAGCGTTTCAAACAGGAACTGACGATTGCCAGGGACTGGCTAGCCGCCAGCTGATCACCGGCCCGAACTTTGCGCAGAGCATGCGAGAGGACGCTAATTTCTCGTTTCTGTGAGACGATGCCTCTCGCATGATGCGCTTGTTTCAGTCTGTCGTTTCGGTCATCCACACCGCCGCATTGGCTGGCAGCTGCCCCGGTTCCTCCATGGGGAGGCTAGAGAGCAGAATCTTACCGTCGGGTAGCGAGATGGGTTTATCGCCACAATTGAGCACGACCCTGATGCCGCTATTCAAAAACTCAACCACATGATCGCGGGGCTCCGCCCAGTGTAGTGCCCCTGTACCAAGTCCGTGTTTTTTGCGTGCGGCGAGGAGTGCGCGATAAAGCGCGAGCGTGGAATCGGGATCTTTTTCCTCTACCGAGACAGCGTAGTTTTTATACTGCGCGGGCTGAGGCAGCCAGAGTTCGCCCGTGTCGTTGAAACCGAGCGATGGCCCCTTGTCGCTCCAGGGCATGGGAATGCGACAACCGTCACGGCCGATTTCTTCTCCGTCAGTGCGGAAAAACGCAGGGTCCTGACGGTATTTCCTATCGAGCGTCGTATGATCGGGCAGTCCAAGCTCTTCACCTTGATAAAGCGTGACCGAGCCCGGTAGACCCAGCGTCATGAAAATCACGGCGCGTGCGCGGCGCAGTCCGAGGGCTTCATCGGGCTGCTCGTGCGCGGCATCGATGCCCTGAGGGCGGGCCCCAGCATCCTTGAGGCCAAGTCGTGAGGCGTGACGAACGGAATCGTGGTTCGACATGACCCAGGCTGTGGTCGCGCCGACTTCATGCATGGCCTTCAGTGAGTCGGTAATGATCTTGCGGTATTTGTCGGCATTCCAGCGGCAGAGGAGATAATCGAAATTGAAGGTCTGCTGCATTTCATCGGGGCGAACATAGCGTGCCAGTCGTGAGAGCGGCTTGACCCAGGCCTCGGCGACAAGCATCCGGTCGCCGGGATAACTGGCAAGAAGCCTGTGCCAGCTCCGGTAGATCTCGTGCACGCCATCGCGATCCCACATTGGCGCATCGCTCGGCGTCTTGTCGTCATCCTCGCCAACCATTGTGGCGCGTTCGGTACAGGGCGGCAGGCCCTTTTCCTTGATCAGGCCGTGAGCGACATCGATACGAAAGCCGTCCACGCCGCGGTCGAGCCAGAAACGAAGAACGGACTCGAACTCGGTCCGGACTTCAGGATTGTCCCAGTTCAGGTCGGGCTGGCAGCTATCGAAAAGATGCAGATACCACTGTCGCGACTTGCCATCCTGACGCTCGGCCTCGCGCGTCCAGGCACTCCCCCCGAAAACGCTTTTCCAGTTATTGGGAGGTTCGTTGCCCTGCTCGCCTTTGCCGTCGCGGAATATGTAGCGCGCGCGCGAGGTACTCCCCGGCTCTGAAGCCATGGCTTCCTTGAACCAGACATGCTGATCGGAGGTATGGTTGGGGACCATATCGGCGATGATGCGCAGGCCGTGCTCATGGGCATCGCGTATCAGGGTTTCGTAATCGTCTACTGTGCCGAAAAGAGGGTCGATCTTGCGGTAGTCCGATATGTCATAGCCAGCATCGCCCTGCGGCGACTGAAAACAGGGCGAGATCCACAGGGCGTCCACGCCGAGTTTTTCAAGATAAGGCAGGTGATCGATGATACCGGGCAGATCGCCGATACCGTCGCCATTCGAATCTGCAAAAGAGCGTGGATAGACCTGATAGATGACAGCGTCTTTCCACCAGACTGGGTGCGAACCGTTCTGTGCCATAGCTCTGCTTTCCATGAGATGCATTCAGCACAACACGGGGCAGGGGTATGAGTTGGGCGCGGTCACACTAAATTGCGATGACGCCCGGGGTGCGGGAAGTCGGGACGATGGGGCGACGTCGGGCGAAAGCATGGACAGGGATTGCGAAAGAGGCGGTGACCCTCATGGCGAGGCTCTCAGGTCTTTTCCACCCCCAAGAAAATGGGTCGGGTAGGAAAATGGGTCGGGCAGGAAACGTGTATCGGGGCCGCAAGGCCCCGATACCGTGATCCTATTTCTGGTAACCGGCCTGACGGATAACGCGGTTGGTCGCGGTATTGGCGGCCGAGAGTCCTGCATCGACACTGGTCGATCCCGCCAGAATGGAGGCGATGGTCTGTCCTACCTGTGTTCCGATGCCCTGGAACGGGGTGATGTCGACGAACTGCGCGCCGACATAAGGCCGCGGCTGTGCTGTCTGACCCGACGGGTTCGAGCTTTCGATGGCTTTCAGCACGAAGGACGAGAAGGGCGCGACTTTCTGGTAGTCGGGCGACTGATAGGAAGAGCTTCGCGTGCCTGGCGGAATATTGACCCAGCCATCTGTCTTGGCAACGAGCTGGATATAGTCCTTGGACGTCGCCCACTGAATGAAGGTACTGGCGGCTTCAGCGTGGGTGGACGATGCCGGGATGGCGAGATTCCATGACCAG
>CAJQZM010036165.1:0-11839 GCA_907164665.1 Colias nastes
CAGGCCTTGTCGCGGCGGAGGGGCTCAGTAGCTCAGAGTTATGGCCCTCTGAGTGAAGCGAAATTGGACCAGCGAGGGGCTGAACGGCTGGTTTAGAGTCGGGGAGATTCGACCGGCCCGACGGCCAGGGCTAGGTGTGGCCCAGCGGCCGCTGTGTGCGGCGTGGGATGGCGGCCAGAGGTCGTGGCTTGGCGGACCCCGTGTCCACTAGGCAAAGGTGGCGCTGAACGGCAGTTGGGGCTGGAAAGCCTCGACTGACCCGACGGCAGAGGTCCTGTTTGTGGGCCAGAGAGGAGCCGGCTTTTATGCGGCGGTGGATGGCGGCCAGAGGTCGCGGCGCGCCGGGCTCGCTGGTTTAGCAAGCCACGCCGTGCAGCGGAGGGCGGGATCCCGACGCGTCATTGTGATGACGCGCGGAGACTCCTGCAGAGAGGTGTGGGGCGGCGGCCGCTGTAAAACGGCCGTCTGCCAACTCGTAATCCGGTCCGTGGGGCCGGACCGAGGGCCGCCACCCCTGGTGAGGTGGGGGCTGCGAGGTAATCTCTATAAAAGTGCGCCGCAGGGTCCCCCGACGTGTATTTCACACATCGGAGGACCTTCCGGCATGCACCCTCCGGCCGGACGGTGATGGGGTCGGGGGTTCGGGGGAACGCGGATGATGGAGCGGGGAAAGATCCATTGTCTGCGCGTTGGTGGCGTAAGCCTTCGTTCCAGCAGCCACCAGCGAGGGGGGTTCTAGTGGTGGGCCTGGAAACGGGCATCTGCTGGGCGGGACACGCGGTAGAGTCGTAACCGTTCCCGCAGTTCCGTCCAAAGCAGCGCGATGGAACAGAGTGGGGTTTTAGTCGGTAGAAATCCGACATAACCACGGCTCCATCCCCGGGAGCCGGGGGTATCTAAGAAGATTTCCCCACTATAAAAAAAAAAAAAAGGTGTATAGACTACCGCTATACCGGATCTTTAGAAAGGCGTGTTTATTTAGTTTTTAATATTAAAGTTAAATGATGAAAGATTTTTTTTTCCAATTGAACCATCTATCAACATATACTTCTCATTTTCAGGCGTGAAGCTAGTGTCCATCGGTGCTGAAGAAATCGTCGATGGTAACCTGAAAATGACGTTGGGTATGATCTGGACCATCATCTTGAGATTCGCCATCCAGGACATCTCAGTAGAAGAAATGACCGCCAAGGTAAAAAACCTTGTTTCTTTCTTCATGCTATTAGAATGATTGTCTTACAATTTAATGGCATTCCTGCCCCTAAATTTAAATTATCACATATTTATTTTCGTTTACAGGAGGGTCTACTATTGTGGTGTCAACGTAAGACAGCGCCCTACAAGAACGTGAACGTGCAGAACTTCCATCTCTCGTTCAAGGACGGTCTCGCGTTCTGTGCCCTCATCCACAGGCACAGGCCTGACCTGATCGACTACAGCAAGCTCTCCAAGGACAACCCGCTGGAGAACTTGAACACCGCCTTCGATGTCGCCGAGAAGTATCTCGATATTCCACGCATGTTGGATCCAGATGGTAAGTTTTGGTAGCAAAAAATATAGAGGTTCCCAAATTTTAGAACAGAAATGCAATCTTCCAATTCAATAGGAGTAATTCCAGGATTGCTTACATTTCAATATTCACAGAGTAAATATTTATTTCTTTTGCAACAGTTCAGTATAATCATGTATGTAGGTGTTGCAACGTGGGTAACGTAATTATAAGTAAGAATAAAGAAATGAATCATCATATACCGATATATGCGATCATTTCGCAGCTTAACAGTGAATCCACCTTTGATGTCAGAAACGACGGTATATTTTTGGATGATACGTTATACATGTTTAAGTCTTCACTACCGGCAAGTCTAAAATTTAATCAAATTGAAATAAACTTCTAAGAACTTAAATCCAGAGTAAATGATTCAATGTCCAAATAAATAATGACCTGTGAAAAACATTGCAGACCTTATAAACACCCCAAAGCCGGACGAACGCGCCATAATGACCTATGTGTCATGTTACTACCACGCCTTCCAAGGCGCGCATCAGGTACACTAGAGCCTCCTTGCATCGGACCCTAACGCGTGTGTCACTGATAGCATGATATGAGTGTATTTATGTAGAGGAGAGATAAGGTCACAATATTATGCTGAAATTTTCATAATTGTATGCTTACATTTGCTTTTCTACTGATGAAGCTGTTGATTAAATAATTATCATATGTGGGTAGTTAGGCATTCATTAAACCATGTCGTAAAGTTTCTTTAAAAATAGTTGATTAAAAATATAGGCTATATATACTAATTTAAATTCTATTTATAAATTTTCGTTTCAAGTATTTTATTTTTATAGCTTCTTCCAGCTCTCCTCTACATTAAACTGACAATAAAATAATATGATCCCCTCTTGCGTGCCAAACTAAAAGATGCGTATAAAGTATTGTTGTTTATTTTATTATTGTGTTTTTACATAACCCTATTTTAAGCTTTTTGTTATTAACGTATTTTCCAAGTAAGCTTTCAAAATAGAAAGAATATTGTTTTTTGTAAATGCGTCTACATCTGCTTTCGAACATAACAGAATTCGAATGTCACATTCGAAAAAGTATACTTACCTAATAATTTTGCTGTGCTGGAAATCTTTATTTATTTTTACGAATCTGTTATAATCATCTGTTTTATATTGAAAACAAGCATCTAGCTAAATTGCATTTCACACACAGATTTATACGCATTATTTTGAAACATAGGCGTTTATGATAACTGATAAGCATGTAACTAACCCGTGTCGCTTGCCGCTTACTAGATCTGCAAAACACTGCGATGCCGGACGAACGGGCGGTCATGACATACGTATCTTCGTACTACCATTGCTTCTCAGGCGCTCAAAAGGTTCGTTTTTTATGCTGAGAAATGTAGTTTTGCAATACTTGAGATTTTATTTTAACGTTAATTTATAACAATAATTTAATTTTATGAGGTGCAATAAGTCCGTTTATTTATTTATTTCCACTCCATTGCTTGAAACTTTAAAAAAAAAGCCAATAAATTCTTTCTATTTGAATTTAACTAAGCATCCATGGCTCCTTTTTTTCTTCATTTGTTGCTACTTAGAAACGTATGTACATATTTAATAATATGTCTTACCTATAAAATCTTGTCCTTAGTTTACTATGATATTATGACGGAAACAAAAGTCTCCTCAAATTTTTGATTCCAACCGATCGTAACTAGTGATGACTATACAATTAGTACTTTTGCACTTTCAATTATAACCTAAATGTATGAGTAATTCAAAACTTTTCAGTCTGTTTGAGGCATTGTAAAGTCATTGTACAAACGTCCTGTCTCATGACGAACATTCAAATAAAAGTGTTGAAAGGAGTTAATTAGTGATTTAATAAATGGAAATAATAATTTTTAATGTCATTAATTAATGCTATAATGTGATTTTATAGAGTTTTTGTCAATATTATAGGCTGAAACGGCCGCGAACCGCATCTGCAAAGTTCTCAAAGTTAACCAGGAGAACGAACGCCTCATGGAGGAGTACGAGCGCCTTGCCAGTGACGTAAGTACAAAATACAACATTCCTAATTATATTCCAGTTGGTATATATCAATAACATTTTGATCCATTTTGAAGTGAAACTTCTTTAGGCGTGTTAAGACTAAAATTTCAAGATAGCGTCACGTCATGGAGTAGGCGACGATTTTGGTAGCTTTGATCTTACCAAAGAAGTTTCACTTCTGACACGTGTACTCGGCGCACACGTTATTTTTTTTTTTTTTGTTTAGCCGAAGTATATACTTTGTAAAACGCCTAATAAAATTTTATACAATTTCCAGTTACTGGAATGGATCCGCCGCACAATGCCGTGGCTGAACAGCCGCCAGACCGATAACTCGCTTGCTGGCTGCCAGAAGAAACTGGAAGACTACCGTACTTACAGGTAATTATAGATAAAAAAGGAGTCATATTAAGTTATGTTTGTCAAAATAATTGAGATATTACATTTATTGTACAATGTACATACAAATAAACATTTCACTATTACTTAATTTTAGGCGTAAGCACAAGCCACCTCGCGTGGAACAGAAGGCAAAACTGGAGACCAACTTCAACACGCTGCAAACCAAACTGCGCCTCAGCAACAGGCCTGCCTATATGCCCACTGAAGGCAAAATGGTTTCTGTAAGTATAGAAACACTATAGACTTTTTTCAGAATTTTCCGTTTTTATAATATTTCTGTTTGATAAAATTAAGCTACAAATATATGAAAAATAGCCATTTATTACGTAGCCGCCGTCGCCGTCGCCCGCTATTTATAAATATCTACAAATGATATACAAAAGATATACTTGAGGAACAAGAACCACTTTATCATAAACCTCTACAAAAATCGTTGTTTTAAAGATTTAAGCATACGTCTTATGGACAGACAGAGACCGCGAAAGCGACATTGCTTAATACTATGTAGGTAGTGATTAATAAAAACAGCAGTTATATCAGTATGCATTCCGAAATAATTATTAGTTTTAAATAAATTAGACTGCCAATTTATCCAGGACATCGCCGGAGCCTGGAAAGGTCTGGAAATCGCTGAGAAGGCGTTCGAAGAATGGCTGCTCAGCGAGATGATGCGTCTTGAGCGTCTTGAGTACTTGGCGCAGAAGTTCAAGCACAAGGCTGACATCCATGAGGATTGGACCCGAGGTAACTAAAAACTTTAAATTTTTTGAGGAAACTACTTCGAACGAAAAAAATATCTAGATAAATATCATATTAAATTATTGAGCTTTACTGATACCATATTCGATTAAATATATTTCGAAAAGTGAAGGCAAGTTGAAGTAAATATCAATTCCAAATACATTAGGGCTATATTCCACTTTTTCTGCAAACAAATTATTATCTATACAATTTCTTCATGCAATATGTACATTCCAGGCAAGGAAGAAATGCTCCAATCGCAAGACTTCCGCCAATGCAAGTTGTACGACATCAAGGCGCTCAAGAAGAAGCACGAGGCCTTCGAGTCCGACCTCGCCGCGCACCAGGACCGTGTAGAACAGATCGCCGCTATCGCTCAGGAGCTAAAGTATGTTTTTTTTATATTAAAATACGTTAATTTATTCCCTTGTGCAATATGTTTTTAATGTGCAATGCTCATTTTCAGCTGATGTATTCTTATTTTGAGAGTTTATATTATACGAACATATAAAGAACTTTCTGAATTAAAAAATGACAATATATTGTTCTGTTATAAAAAGTTCACAATCTTTAAAAATAAAGTCAAAAGCACTTGCCTACAATTTAACAAGCTCTTTTCTATAAACTCTCAAGTTTACGCGGCACCCCCAGTTCATTAACCCCCTATCGCTCCAATATAAGCGCACTAAACATATCACTACATAGTATAAAACAAAGTCGCTTTCTCTGTCCCTATGTCCCTTTGTATGCTTAAATCTTTAAAACTACGCAACGGATTTTGATGCGGTTTTTTTAATAGATAGAGTGATTCAAGAGGAAGGTTTTAGTATATAATTTATTAGGTGTTAAACAAAGCGGGCGAAGCCGCGGGCGGAAAGCTAGTAACATAATATTTTGTATGTGTGCAGCACGCTAGAGTACCACGAGGTGGGCGCAGTGAACGCGCGCTGCCAGCGCATCTGCTCGCAGTGGGACCGGCTCGGCGCGCTCACGCAGCGGCGCCGCGCCGCGCTCGACGACGCCGAGCGCGTGCTCGAGCAGATCGACCTGCTGCACTTGGAGTTCGCTAAGCGTGCCGCGCCCTTCAACAACTGGTGAGTTATAAAACTAAACTACGCTACGCTACACTAAAGTACACTATGCTATACAAAGCTACGCTACACTATGCTTCACAAAACTACACTAGTTACGCTACAAAAATATACGCTACGCTACACAAAACTACGTATTATAAAAAAAGTACAAAAGTACGTATTATAAAAAAAAGATATAATCATTCACGAGAACCTCGAAGTTTCCCCTCAAATGATAAAATCAGTTTTAACCAGAGGCGGCTCGTGACAAATTTGTATGGGTGTTCACTTGAAATAAAACAACGAAAATACAATAGCGTTAGCAGGATAATTTATAACAAAAAAATGAGCACCACATTATAAATGTCTATATAAACACTAAAAATTATAAAGTATTTCAAAATGAATTCAATTATTATTTAGCAAAATTAGAAAATCCCCGAATTTGCATTCGCGAGCGTATTCATAGGTGTTTGTTTATAATATAGGAGTGGCAACGTCGCGCGCAATTGCTGCTATCATGCGATGCGCAACGTCGCTTGAGAGCGGCGCTCCGAAAATGGCCATTTTTCCATAGTAAATCTTTTGTTTCACGCGCAGGACTGTGGCGAAATTTCTCTTTCACTCTTATTGAATTTCGTATTTAGGCAATGTACTGAATGTTGTTTCATAGGAGCGCAATCGAGAGCGCTCCGTAAGCTCCGTTTCGCGCGTTACTTATGAAATGAACAAGAGTGTATGTAATGATGTATTTTATTTGTAATGTGTAAAGTTACTTATTTTATTGATATTAGTATTGGAGGTTTTTACGATAGATTTTAAATAATGAGCAGGTATAACTTTATTATATTATAATTATTTATATTTATGGGAGTTCACTGCACCAGCGCTCCTGAGGACGAGCCGCCTCTGGTTTTAACTCAAATTTTAAATAAATTCCTCAGGCTGGACGGCACCCGCGAGGACCTGGTGGACATGTTCATCGTGCACACCATCGAGGAGATCAGCGGTCTCATGGACGCGCACGCTCGCTTCAAGGCCACTCTCGGAGAGGCTGATAAGGAATACCAGGTTCGATGACATTTCATCATCATAATTTTTTTTCTTCTATTATTTTCTTGTAAAAAAAATTGGACATAAATGAAAACGCTGATTAAATACCGGTTGGTATTTAACATCAATCTTATTTGGTTTTAGGAAATGATCACAACGTTTGTAGTTACCGATTAAACAATTGCATCATCAGCAAATTAATTACATAAAATATTTTGCTTCTAGGCGATAGTCAACCTTGTACACCAAGTGGAGTCGATCGTCAAGCAACACCAAATCCCTGGAGGACTTGAGAACCCCTACACTACATTAACCGCACACGTAAGTCAACTTCTTATTTTTCAATTTTTGTGCAAAAAATACTTAGATCTGGAAGTCTAAAATTACGATTAGTTGTTAAAATACATAGTAAAAGTTCAATAATAATGACTTCAAAATTTGTCATCAAATGCCTTAATTTAGTCCGTATTATTTATCAATTTATTATGAACATTACATGACCTACTAAATATATTAGGATCTAGTAGCTCAACTCAACCACCAATAAATCTATTCTATTGAATTATATTGTAAAGTACTGCAGAAGCAGCACAAATCATCCACAATATTCTATTGCTAAGTACTCAGTAGCAGCAGCACAAATATCTAAATAACCACATAACGGCGCTAATTAATAACGTATAATACACATTGAGATAATATTACTACGTATGGAGGAGACACCACGAACAAAATCTGTGCGCCATTTTTTTGCTCTAACTAAGTTTTAAAAATTATTATCTAGTTAGGTACTTACCGATGAAAGTTATTCCTTTGCACTTTTCCGTATTATTTGTGCAATATCGTAACACACACGAAGGCATATTTGATGCGTTTCACTTTAAAACAAATAAAAAATGAGCGTGCAGTTACGCCATATGGCGTATGTTGAGCGGAACATAAGTGATGTAGGCGGTGTCGTCTCCATATGTATATCTCAATGATAATACACAGGAGCTGAACCGCAAGTGGTCAGACGTGCGGCAACTAGTGCCGCAGCGCGACGGCACGCTAGCTGCCGAGCTCCGCAAGCAGCAGAACAACGAGACCCTGCGCCGCCAGTTCGCGGAGAAGGCCAACGCTGTGGGGCCCTGGATCGAGCGGCAGATGGACGCTGTCACCGCTATTGGCATGGGCCTGCAGGTATACATACAGCAAACGATATTATATGCATATATCAAACACATAGGTCAGCTACTATAAGCATCTAAACTCGCGTATCCGCCTATATACATACACAAAAAACTTAGATCTTACGAATATAAATGTGTATTCTATAATTGCATATAAATTATAAATACCTACAGTAATGCACGTTTGTTGATAAATTAGTATCTAGGTAATAGGTATTCACTTGTTTTGACACTTTAATTTACATTCGAAATTAAATCAGCAATTATAATTCAGTTATATAACTTCACCATGTAAAAATAATAAAAAAATATCTTGCAAAAAATTCTTGTTATATTTCCTATAAACGTACACGCACATTTTTATATAATGGAGATAATATGTAGCTAGTGTCCAATGTCTTACATATAAAATACTTCGCAGGGCTCCCTGGAAGACCAATTACACCGGCTGAAGGAGTACGAAGCCGGCGTGTACGCGTACAAGCCGCACATCGAAGAGTTGGAACGCATCCACCAAGCCGTACAAGAGGGCATGATCTTCGAGAACAGGTTAGTTACTATTTCTATAACTACCCTCATGTTGTTATTTCAAAAAAGATAGCAGATTTTGTCGTAGTTAAAATTGAAAAAATTCTAAGACATAAGTCAGTTCATCAATAGCTTACCCCCACCATAATCTGTACATTTAAAAGGGGAAAATGAGCAACTTTTTACTCCTATCCTTAACCAAGTTAACTATAGAATTAAATTGTTTTATTAATATATGAGTAAATCTACTATATAAAAATAAGTCGGGTTTTCCTTCCTGACGCTATAACTCCAGAACGCACGAACCGATTTCCACGGTTTTGCATTCGTTGGAAAGGTCTCGGGCTCCGTGAGGTTTATAGCAAAGAAAAGGTGTCTCTGGTGGCGAAACGGAGTTCGCCCGGTTTGCTAGTTATATATAAAATATATTGATCACAAATGCTTGAATGCAAATTAAAATACAGGCTACAATCTATATATATAAAACTCAAAGGTGACTGATATAGTGATCTATCAACGCACAGCCCAAACCACTGGACGTATCGGGCTGAAATTTGGCATGCAGGTAGATGTTAGGACGTAGGCATCCGCTAAGAAAAGATTTCCCGAAAGTCTTGCGGGAACGGGGAAAAACGGGGATGCACGTACAAAGTCGTGGGCGGAAGCTAGTCTTGTAATAAACATGAAATCAAGCAAACCAAATTTTCGAATAATTATACATTTTATATAATCTTCCCAAGTACTAAATACAAAATTCGTTCAGGTACTCCCAATACACGATGGAGACGCTCCGCGTGGGCTGGGAGCAGCTCCTCACGTCCATCAACCGCACCATCAACGAGGTGGAGAACCAGATCCTCACGCGCGACTCCAAGGGCATCACGCAGGAACAGCTCACCGAGTTCCGCGCCTCATTCAACCACTTCGACAAGAACCGCACAGGTGAAAATACTACGATGTCAGAACAAATGTTTTAAAGCGTCTGACAAAATAGTTAACGTCTGATCAATTTTCTTTTGAAGGGATTGACTGTTAAATTGAAATGTATAGCAAATATTTTTAGTTTTTGAAGATAGTTAAAAAAGAAAATGTTATAAATAAGAACGATGTTGATTTTAGAACGTATGATTAAATATTTAACGTCTGATCTAACTATCGTTGTAGGTATTGTTTTAAAGCGTCTGATAAAATAGTTATCGTCTGGTAAACGTCTGATAAATAAATAAATCTTTATTTTGCTATAATTTTTGATGACCATTTTTTTCTTACATTGCAAGTTGTTTTTCTATAGATAGTTCAATGTTTTATATTTTATAATTTTTCATGTTTTAGGACGATTGGCACCTGAGGAATTGAAATCGTGCCTGGTGTCTCTCGGCTACAGTATTGGCAAGGACAGACAGGGTGAACTCGACTTCCAACGCATTCTCGCTGTCGTTGATCCCAACAACACTGGTAAGATATTCTTAGCTGAGTTCCTAAAAATTTAATAAATTCACTTTTTTCTTTTCTTGTTTTAATAAATTCAATTATTTCACAAAATTAAGTTATAGTGAAAGGAAATCTGTTTATTTAACTAAGGTTAGTTACAAAAATATGAAATAATTAAGAAATATATTATTTTCTTAGGCTACGTATCGTTCGATGCGTTCTTGGACTTCATGACGAGGGAATCCACCGACACTGACACAGCTGAACAGGTCATCGACAGCTTTAGGATCTTAGCTGGTGACAAGGTAACGAAAATTTTATGTGCACTGTATATTTAATTTCATTCAAATTGAGTAGTCAGTTTCCGACTTGAAGGACCTATAATAACTTAGACATAAAACCAATAGAAATAATCTTATTTTTATATGAATTTCAAAAACATAAAATTCCTAGTTTTGTGACGATGGCTTTATCTTAGTATCTGTAATTTTTCGCTCCTTGGAAATATACATATTATTTTGCTTACATTCAGGCAATTAAAAAAAATGAAAAAGGAGAATGGCGAAACTGGGCCTAACTGTTACAGAAATCATAATATATTTAAAATTCATTATGTTAATTTTAATAATTATTTGTAAAATATTGACTTCTGATTCTATGGGAAAACAAATCTTTGAAAAAAAAGATAATTCTTTCACTACCGGTCTTATCAAGCAGAGATGTCAGTGTTGTCAGGAGTAAAATAGTCAAATATATAGATTAATACGAATGAATGTTTATTTTTCAAATGCTATAAAAATCAGAAGCAAAACTTAACTTTTTTTAACACACATCTTAATTTATTTAGGTCATTCTATAAAATAAAAAACATATTTTACTTAATCAATAATAATTATAACATTTTTATTTAGGTAGCTGGCAAGTGTAAATGTCAAATTATTAATTATAATTGTGTCAGTGATGAGTGATTTGTTATGTTTGTTGTTTGACTTTTGAGTGAAGTTTTAGTAATATCGTTATATTCAAAATTGCTTTAATCGTCTATTTTTACTCTAAAAATATTATTTCAAATGATTAGTCTTATTATGAAAGCGAATCCTGATTCATCCATTTATAAAGATATAAGAAATGTACCTACCTAGTGATTGTTGATGTTTTGGTAAGTTAAAATGTGTGTTGAATAATATGTGTTGGATCCAATATTTCTATTACCTGACTGTTCCACTGTTACACTATTATTAGCTAGACAATGTAGATCGAAAATAAACTTACCTGGACCTAGAAAAAGGCAATGCTATTCATTTAACTCAAGCAAACTAACTTTTATTTTTGTTACTTTACACCCCAATATCTCTGCTATCCCATAGAACAGATCTATAATTATTATATTCATAGAATCTGTATATTTTTATCTATTTAATCTCCCATAAATCATCAGTGTAACGATCAGGCCCAGAGTCCTATGGGAGTTTGCCATTCTCCTTTCTCTTTTGATAATGGTGCAACACATTGAGCCTGTGTGGAACACCTTCTTTAATAATTATAACCACATTATAACTTTGAGTTCTTACCCACCAAAAATCAAGATTATTTGACTTTATTTTTAATGTCAGAACCTATTAGAGCTGCAACTTATACCAAAATCCTAAATCAAATAACCAAATAATTACTTTTTTTAATCCGTAGCCGTTCATAACCGCGGAGGAGCTCCGCCGCGAGCTGCCGCCCGACCAGGCGGAGTACTGCGTGTCGCGCATGCCGCCGTACCGCGCGCCCGGCGCCCCGCCCGGCGCGCTCGACTACATGGCCTTCTCCACCGCGCTCTACGGCGAGACCGACCTCTAGGTTACACCCCACTACTGTATACAC